>JALBCR010000255.1:0-15000 GCA_030710515.1 Abscondita cerata
ATTTCTCGTCTGGATTTAATATTGATTTTACTAGGCGAATAAACGGTTGAATTTTCGTTAAAGTTGCACTTAAAAAGTTTTCTAGAAAATTTGTCAAGTAATCTACAATTGTTCTAAATTCTTTACGATAGAAATTTTCAAAAGTAAAATCGACTTGTGTATCTCGTTTATCATCAAGACTCTTAGGTGCAATTCTGCGTCTATGATGTTTTGAAAGTCACTTTCACAATTAATATCGAACTTTGTTGCAAAAGCTTTGGCAGCTTCAATTAGATTGTTCATATCAACATCGTTTAACAAATTTTTAAAACTTTTACATTTTCGTCTAGCAAATAGACTGCATCTATGACATTAATATCCTCCCTTTCAAATTGCTCGGTTAAAATTTTCATTTTATACATTAAGTTTTTCATAAAGAAAAGGAAACATATAAAATCAGAGCTCTTCATTTTGTTACTAATCCAGATATTTTTGGTTTAATTTTATTTGGTGCCGTTTTGTCATTAAAGATTTCATTAAGTGAAATTAAAATAGCTTCAAAAGATATCCAAACTGCTTTTACAGATTCAGCTTTTGCTGTCCATCTTGTTCTGGAAATGTTTCTAAGTGCTAAGGCACTCTCCACTTTAGTAATTTGCTCTGTAAATACTTTATAGCGCTTAGTGCTGTCCGTAAAGAAAACGTATAATTCCTCCAAAATGTTAAAAAAGTTACTAGCCATAGCACTTGCTTTTATACTATTTTCTACAAAAATATTGACTCTATGTGCCGAACATGGAAAGTAAATTACTTCACGATCAGATAAATCATTAATATGCTTTTGAACACCTTCATAAGCACCAGACATAACGGCAGCACAGTCGTAACTCTGTGAAACAAGATTTTCGATAGGCAATTCATTTTTGATTAAAAGTGAAAATATTTCATTAGCAAGCCCTCTTCCTGTTTTATCAGGAGCTTCAACTATTTCAATTAATCGCTCATACGACTTAAGATTTTTGCTATATCGAACTACTAAAGACAGCATATCTTTATGTGAAGCATCCGGAGTAGTATCAGCAATAATCGAAAAAAATTTGAATTCTTAATTTCTTGACATATATTTGAACGAACTAGCGTACCTAGTAAGTCAATAAATTCGTTTTGACTCTTTTCACCAAGATAATTTACATGATAAGAACGGTATTTTGTATTATCTAGCCACAGTCTCAAAGGTTCGCAGTGTCTAGCAACTAATTGCACAAATTGATAAAAGTTTCCCGAAGTGCTGTCATTACCTCTGAATGCAAGTGCTTGTCTCGATAATGTGCGAGCAATATCAAAAACATATTAATAATTTTTGATTATACAGTTTTTCCTCTTCATATCGAATAAGTTTTCCCTGTTGCCTTTATGGAAAAGTTCGTCAACATGTTGTTTGGAGATACAAAGTTGCAATAATCTGTTAAGGCAACTTTATGAGCATGAGACGAAAAATGTTCTGCTAATTTTCCTTTTTAGAAGTACCCCGACTTTTAAATAAATGCCATTGACGAAGTCCTTCATTAGTCCATGAATTAGCAGCATAACTTCGTCCAGGTCCATTTGGAAATAAAGAACAAACGAAACAAAACGCAGCGTCTTTAAAACACTATACTCTAAATGAGGATATTCTATATACCAACGACTCGAAAAACTATTTTGTTTCTTTTCCACTATGCTAGGATTTTTCGGAAACTTGGATAGTTTTGGTTGACATGGCCCTAAGTCAATCAAAAATTGTCTCTGATTGAATGTTAATAATTCACCCCTTTGGCCTGGATCATGATGAATTAATGTATTTAACTCCTCGATATGTGGTTGGTGAACGCGCTTTTCTGCCATTGAATTTAAAACTTCTTCGGCTTTAGACGTAAAAATTTTAATTTCTTTTTTAATTTCTTTTGTAATATTAATTGCTTCGTGTAAAAAACGTTCAACATCTGGGGTTTCGTGGTTTTTAAATGTTTCCAATAAATACTGAGCTCCATTTAAATTTTTGTCACAAAAGACAACTGAGCAACACACTCAGCCCAGTTGCTGGTGCTTTCTAAGTCTTCTTTACTCTAGAGATATAATAATAAAAAATTCTCCAATTTGCAACAACATTTTTTAACTTACAGTACTACTTTCATCATGTTTTTAAGTTCATTTATACAGGAAGTTACTGGATCACCGCTTCTTTCAGTCAATTCTAAATTAGTCTGAAAAGCAGAAAAAAAAATTGAAACAAAATTAAAAAACCTGTGTAGGTTAACGGCACTTTTGGCTACATAGAATATGCCCAAATTCTAATTAGATCTGTGAAATTATAAATAAGGTCCATGTACAAAGTTTCATAAAAATCGGAGGGGTGATTTTCTTGGAACCTTGTTTACACGGACGTATGGCGGGCCGGCCGGCCATCGGACAAGAATATTTTTGCTTCATTATAACATACTAATTCTAATTTGTCGGAAAAAGTGAAAAAGGGTGTTAAAATTTTCGGTTTGGAAACTGTCGCTTAAGCTTAAACATTTAATCCAAATAAATAAACGTAAACCCAATTCTTTGTAACTTCTTATTCTTATAAATAGTTAATTAATAGGCAAACGGCAAACTACTCGTACTCACATCGGTATCTATAATTTTTGATGATGTTGATGGAAAGCTCGCAATTTCTACACCACTTGTACCTTTAGATGGTTTAAATTCCGACTTTTTGGCAGCTTCAAAAGGATTTGCAGGCGCTCAACTAATTGTACTTTCATCCGTTTTCCTCCGTGCTTTTATTTTCATGTTGCTTCTGATAATCATCGTCAAATTTACTTCCACATTCTAAGCACTGTATTTTCTTCCTTTTTCGAGCAATTGACATTGACTTCATTTTTATTGAATAAGTTGATAAAATTATAATTACTTATATGTTATATGTACAAACTATTCGAAACGAAACAACACTGTGCGTAGTCGTTTAATCAATTTTGTCTTTAAAAACTATATTAACAATTAAATTCTTCAAATAATTAATTCTTGTTCGAAATCACAACGCAAAATGATTCCAAGATGCATCACAATTGAACTTAAAACATTTCTTCTCAGCAAAATCGTTTCTAAGAAATTTTATAGCTACTTCATCTAGAAATGATTTGTGGACAAATATAATTCGTACGTATCAAATATCAGACTTCTGTGAAGTCATTGTTTTGACGGCTTTAAGTTTATCATTTACAAGCGAAGTAAAAGTGGAATACAATTTTATTTAGCAAGAATATTTAACAAAATTCGTAAACGTAATTTTTTATTTTTAATACGAATCCTGACGCCTCCTATAAAATTTGCCGACTGAAAAACTTATGGGGGTGTTACACCCCAAATACCCCCCTGTCGGATCGTCGCTGGGCGCAATATATTACCAATATTAACATATTGGCGAAATATACAGCCACAATCACTAATATTGGCGCAACATTGGCATAACAGATTGAAACATATATTGGGATTACTATATTGGTACTTCGTAGATGCAATATAAGCCAATATAGAGTTATTATTTCTGCAACATTGGCTAACATGGTGCTATATTGGCTATAGATATTTTTTTAATATTGGCCAATTTGTAATAGTCCAATATTCGTAAATTATTGGATAGTGTAATATTGTTTCGTTTTGAAAAATATATGTTGGCTCCATAATGTTTGCTCAATGCGAACCCAATTATTGAGAAAAAATCGAGGAACCGTAAAAACTGCGATAACAGCCAAACCTTTGTAGTATATTGGTTGTGCAATATTGTTAAACTTGAAAAGCCAATATTGGGCTAGTTAGACCCGATATTGAAAAAACTTGAATAGCCAAAATTTTTCCAACACAAAATTCCCTGTTGACTTACCGCAGTAAACTCAAATAAACTCAATAACTATGTTGATGTTTGTGAACGTTGGCTCAAGTGGAGCCGTGAAGCTATAGAAGAGTCTTCAAGCTTACTAAATTAACACACAGTATCATTAACAGCTTAAATGTAAACAACAAAAACAACCAAATTTTGTCTATGTTTCTGGGCGTTGGCTTACCTCAGTAAACTCAAGTATCGACACTCGTGCGTTTCAAGCATTAAAGCTGTTGCTTAGATAGCGATATGCACGTTAAACGCACACATGTCGTTACAATTAACTGTTGGCATTTTTCTTAGTTTATACTAATCATACGTGTCAATGCTTTTACACGAGATGTCGCAAGACACACATTTGGCTTAAACTCAAGTAGTTCCTTTGAATCTAAGAGTCTTCAAACTTACAAAATCAACACACAGTATCATTAGCAGCATAGGCGTAACCAACAAGAACAATAACTATGTTGATGTTTGTGGACGTTGGCTCAAGTGGTCCCGTGAAGCTATAAAAGAGTCTTCAAGCTTACTAAATTAACACACAGTATCATTAGCAGCTTAAATGTAAACAACAAAAACAACCAAATTTTGTCTATGTTTCTGGACGTTGACTTACCGCAGTAAACTCAAGTCGTTCCTTCGAATTTGTAGAATCTCTAAACTTACTAAATCAACACACAGTATCATTAGCAGCTCATGTGTAAACAACGAAAAAAACGAAGCTTGCTTCTGGGCGTTGACTTACCGCAGTAAACTCAAGTCGTTCCTTTGAATTTGTAGAGTCTTCAAGCTTACTAAATCAACACACAGTATTATTAGTAGCTCATGTGTAAACAACGAAGCTTGTTTCTGGGCGTTGGCTTACCTCAGTAAACTCAAGTAGTTCCTTTGAATCTAAGAGTCTTCAAACTTACAAAATCAACACACAGTATCATTAGCAGCATAGGCGTAACCAACGAGAACAATAGCTATGTTGATGTTTGTGGACGTTGGCTCAAGTGGTCCCGTGAAGCTATAAAGAGTCTTCAAGCTTACTAAAATTAACACACAGTATCATTAGCAGCTTAAATGTAAACAACAAAAACAACCAAATTTTGTCTATGTTTCTGGACGTTGACTTACCGCAGTAAACTCAAGTGGTCTCATTAGAATTTGTAGAGTCTTCTAAACTTACTAAATCAACACACAGTATCATTAGCAGCTCATGTGTAAACAACGAAAAAACGAATTTTGTCTTGCTTCTGGGCGTTGACTTACCGCAGTAAACTCAAGTCGTTCCTTTAAATTTGTAGAGTCTTCAAGCTTACTAAATCAACACACAGTATTATTAGGTAGCATGCGTGTGTAAACAACGAAGTTTGTTTTTGTGGGCGTTGGCTTACCTCAGTAAACTCAAGTAGTATCCTTGAATCTAGGAAGAGTCTTTTCAAACTTACAAAATCAACACACAGTATCATTAGCAGCATAGGCGTAACCAACAGAACAATTAGCTTATTTTGTTTATGTTTATGGGTGATAACGTTAGGGTCAAGTGGTCCCTTGAAGCTATAAAAGAAATCTTCAAGCTTACTAAATTAACACAAGTATCATTAGCAGCTTAAATGTAAACAAACAAAACAACCAAATTTTGTCTATGTTTCTGGGCGTTGGCTTACCTCAGTAAACTCAAGTGGTTTCCTTAAATCTAAAGAGTTTTAAACTTACTAAATCAACACACAGTATCATTAGCAGCTCAAAGCGTAAACTAACAAAAACAATAACTAAATTTTGATGATTCTGGACGTTGGTTTACCGCAGTATACTCAAGTGGTCCCATGAAGCTATAGAAGTGTCTTTAAGATTACTAAATCAACACACAGTATTATTAACAGCTTAGGTATAAACAACAAAAACAACCAAATTTTGTCTATGTTTCTGGACGTTGACTTACCGCAATAAACTCAAATCGTTCCTTTGAAGTTGTAGACTTTAAACTTACTATATGAACACACAGTATCATTAGCAGTTTATGTGTAAATAACAAAATCAACAAAGTTTGTTTTTGGGCGTTGGCTTACTTCAGTAAACTCAAGTGGTCTCTTTGAATCTAAGAGTTTTCAAACTAACTAAATCAATACACAGTATCATTAGCAGCTCAAGCGTAATCAACGAGAACACTAACTATGTTGATGTTTCTGGGCGTTACTTACCGCAGTAAACTCAAGTGGTCCCGTGAAGCTATAGAAGAGTCTTTAAGGTTACTGAATCAACACACAGTATCATTAGCAGCTTAGGTATAATCAACAAAAACAATCAAGTTTTGTCAATGTTTCTGGGCGTCGGCTTATCTCAGTAAACACAACTGGTGTCTTTGAATCTAAGAGTTTTCAAACTTACTAAATCAACACACAGCATTATTAACAGCTCAAGCGTAACCAACGAGAACAATAACTATGTTGATGTTCTTGGACGTTGACTTACCGCAGTAAACTTAAGTCGTTCCTTCGAATTTGTAGAGTCTCCAAACTTACTAAATCAACACACAGTATCATTAGCAGCTCATGTGTAAACAACGAAAATAACGAAGCTTGTTTCTGGGCGTTGACTTACCGCAGTAAACTCAAGTCGTTCCTTTGAATTTGTAGAGTCTTCAAGCTTACTAAATCAACACACAGTATTATTAGTAACTCATGTGTAAACAGCGAAGCTTGTTACTGGGCGTTGGCTTACCTCAGAAAAACTCAAGTAGTCCCTTTGAATCTAAGAGTCTTCAAACTTACAAAATTAACACACAGCATTATTAACAGCTCAAGCGTAACCAACGAGAACAATAACTATGTTGATGTTTTTGGACGTTGACTTACCGCAGTAAACTCAAGTGTTCCTTGAATTTGTAGAGTCTTCCAAACTTACTAAATCAACACACAGTATCATTAGCAGCTCATGTATAAACAACGAAAACAACGAAGCTTGTTTCTGGGCGTTGACTTACCGCAGTAAACTCAAGTCGTTCCTTTGAATTTGTAGAGTCTTCAAGCTTACTAAATCAACACACAGTATTATTAGTAACTTATGTGTAAACAGCGAAGCTTGTTACTGGGCGTTGGCTTACCTCAGAAAAACTCAAGTAGTCCCTTTGAATCTAAGAGTCTTCAAACTTACTAAATTAACACAGAGTATCATTAGCACCTCATGCGTAAAAACAAAAACAACGAAACTTGTTTCTGGGCGTTGGCTTACCTCAGTAAACACAACTGGTCTCCTTGAATCTAAGAGTTTTTAAACTTACTAAATCAACACACAGTATCATTAGCAGCTTAAGTACAAACAACAAAAACAACCAAAATTTGTCTATGTTTCTGGACGTTGACTTACCGCAGTAAACTCAAGTTGTTCCTTTGAATTTGTAGTCTTCAAGCTTACTAAATGAACACACAGTATCATTAACAACTCAATTGTAAACAATAAAGCTTGTTTCAGGGCGTTGGCTTACCTCAGTAAACTCAAGTAGTCCCTTTGAATCTAAGAGTCTTCAAACTTACAAAATCAACACACAGTATCATTAGCAACTTAGACGTAACCAACAAGAACACAAACTATTTTGATGTTTCTGAACGTTGGCTTACCGCAGTAAACTCAAGTGGTCTCATGAAGCTATAGAAGAGTCTTGAACCAAATTTTGTCTATGTTTCTGGACGTTAACTTACCGCATTAAACTCAAATCGTTCCTTTGAAGTTGTAGACTTTTAACTTACTATATGAACACACAGTATAATTAGCAATTCACGTGTAAATAACAAAAACAACAAAGTTTGTTTCTGGGAGTTGGCTTACCTCAGTAAACTCAAGTGGTCCTTTTGAATCTAAGAGTCTTCAAACTAACTAAATCAATACACAGTATGATTAGCAGCTCAAGCGTAATCAACGAGAACACTAACTATGTTAATGTTTCTAGGCGTGACTTACCGCAGTAAACTCAAGTGGTCCCGTGAAGCTATAGAAGACTCTTTGAGGTTACTAAATCAACACACAGTATCATTAGCAGCTTAGGTATAAACAACAAAAACAACCAAATTTTATCAATGTTTCTGGGCGTTGGCTTACTTCAGTACACACAACTGGTTGATGTTTTTGGACGTTGGCTTACCCTAGTAAACTCAAATGGTTCTGTGAAGCTAGTAAATTAACACACAGTATCATTAGCAGCTTAGGTATAAACAACGTAAACAACCAAATTTTGTCTATGTTTCTGGACGTTGATTTACCGCAGTTAACTCAAGTCGTTCCTTTGAATTTATAGTCTTCAAGCTTACTAAATCAACACAGTATTATTAACAGCTCATGTGTAAACAACGAAGCTTGTTTGTGGGCATTGGCTTACCTCAGTAAACTCAAGTGGTTTCTTTGAAACTAAGAGTTTTCAAACTTACTAAATCAGCACATAGTACCATTAAAAGCTCAGGCGTAACCAACAAAAACAATTAGACTTTGTTTATATTCCTGGATGTGAACTTACCGCTATAAACTGTAGCAGTCTCTTTAAATCCATTTATTTGTTTTTATTGTACATTACATAATTTTTCTGTGTTGTAATGTTATTGTAATATATGATGCCCCAATACTTAAGGATCAGTATAAACCTGTAAAGTGTACTGACGAAACAGTGTGCAATTGTGGATTGGTTCGTCTTGGCAAAACATTTGCTTTAAGACTTAGGAAACCACCAAAACCTAATTATGCCAACAATCCATAGTATCGTGAAACTTGCAAAATCAACATTCTGTACTATTAGCAGCTCAAGCGTAAACTGCCATATTTTATTTTTGTTTCTGGATGTTGGCTTACTGCAGTTAACACAAATTTTCTTTTAAATTGTCAATGGTTGATAATCTTTGGGGACTCCACTTTTTTCTCCTTAGTCTTCTTACAGTTGAGATCAGAAATATATAAATTATTTATTGATTATTTTCAAGCGTTACACCCACCAACAAGCTGGAATACCATTAACAAGCCCCAAAACCGATGCAACCCAAAAAGTTAATTTATAATTTGCTGCGTTTAAATGTGTCAAGTTAATATACCAATACCGTTGATTGAAATATTGGTAAAGATAGTCAACCTTACGGGATTATGCGACCCCGAAATTTGTTCTAAACATCAGAGGTCGGTAGTATCGCTTTGTGCTAAGAAAATACGTCAATTGTATTGTAGAATTTACAGAACAGTATTGCCGATAAATGTGAAATAGAAAACTGTAATTTTGCTGATAGTTTATGCTAAGGCACGACATTGTTGCCAATGCATCATGCCGTTGATTGAAATATTGGTGCATTGAGTCAATGTTGACAAACAAACAAAAACATGCGTTCTACAATATACAAGAATTTATTGATTTTTGTCGACGTACTAATTAAATGTGTGTCCTTTGTTATATATTTTTTTCTATTGTCTGTTAATTGTTCAATGTAATAATATTTATTTGTATCTTTCTTACGTAAGGTTATAACAATGGTTATACCATCATGACAAACACATATATGTACAAAGATTGTATACATACACATGTGAATAAAGTTTATTATTATGAAAAAAAACCTGCAGATTTAAAAGTATTAATTTCGTAAAGAAATCGTTGAAAAACGTTCTCCCAAAAAAAACAATTTCTTTAAATACTTTTGAAAATTCCATACTCATATATTTATTACATTAACATCGTTTATCCGTTGAAAATGTTTTAAAATCTATTAGGCTTACGCAAGTAAATTTCTAAATTTTGGTCATTGAAATTAAAATTTTTTAACATAGAAACGCTATCCCTTTTTATGTTGGAACGAATGTTGAATTTTCTTATATTACAATCTAACGTACTCAACTGTTTGCATCTAAACAATATTATAACAAGCCTACTCATTTACTAAAGGTGTTGCTAAAAGTATGCAATTGTAGAATTTCTGACTAAGCCGATAAGGAATGTGACTCATAAACGATAATCCGGAAGACTGATAAAATTAAATACTTACACAGACCATCACCCGAATTCTCAAAATTTGTGTTTTTTTATTGAAACTTTTTACTGAAGAATTTCATCTTTTTAAAACAGATTATGGTTTATTGGAAAAATTAAACTCCGTATAAAAAATGTCTCAACAGCAGTGTGAATTCATGGTTCAGAGAATGCGACACTCATAAACTGTTAATTATCGATCAGTTGGTTAAAATAAAACTATATCGAACCTTAAAGTGGGAGGCTAATAAACATATTTCTAATAGCTATAATTACAGTGATGTCACAAAACCACACCGTAAAATAAGAATATTATCTGCATAAATAAGTGTAAATGTTTGGATATGTTTTATGTATAGCATTGTATTAGGTACGTTATTATTTATGTGTAAATTGTTTGTAAATTATTACTATTATTTTAGATCAGTTGGAATTGTAATTTTTGAAACAATGTTTATAATTAATGAGCTATTTTACTTTAATTAAACTATTTTAATTCGAAACCATGATATTTTGATACAGTTTCAAAGAGTAAAATCCTAACTTTTTATCTCTACTAACAGATAACAAAGTGTCACTTTTCGTAAATTATTTTTTCCCTCGGGAAAAAAGTGAGTACTATTTTTAACACCAAATTTCCCTCAATAATTTTCTAATTCTATTGTAATATGATTTTCAATATTAAATCGTCATTTATTTCGTCACAGAAAAGAATAGTGTATTATACACGTATTATCCGCACCGCGTCGGGAGACAACACACCTCAAGCTAAAATCTAGTACTTTTATTTTTAGAAGTAATAGGAATAGGTTTTATTACCAAGTGAATTTAAATTTGAAGGTCTAGTGGAACCCACTTTCCTAAAAAACACGGTAACTTGTTGCCTTTTGAATTGAAAAATTTGAAAACCAATTTTTATTTAAAATCCTTTTCAACTGAACACGTAAAACAAGTAGATACAAAACCAATAATTTTGCGTTTCTGAACTCTAGTGGTATTTCTCCCAGTATGTTCTACTTTATTCCTAACGAAGTTATTAAATGACAAACAAATGTCAACATTATTATTTGCAAGTTAAAAAATAAAGTGCAAGCATAATTTGTAAAATAATTGTTTCTTATTTATCTAACACCGACCAAACCAAACTGTTTTAACAAATAACGCTTCGCATGTATTTTAGTAAATTATTAAAAAAAACATTGTCATTAAAATCCAAGATATGTATCATCAATGGTATTATTCATAAATGAAAAATTCGTCACTTTTAATTACTAGTTAATACGTTTACTAAATATTTGAAAACGTTGCAACATTGTATTGACAAAAGTAAATTTTACGGATTGTATGTTGCGCCATTTTTACAACGGTGGAATAAATTGAACTATTCTATTTCAAGAATCGTACACATTATAACTTAGCGCTTCAGTACAGGTGAAAAAAGTAAACAAAAACGCAACCCAACATGCATATGTGAATTGCATCCGTGATACAAGCAAATACAAGCGGTTGACTATCTTTACCAATATTTCAATCAACGCCAATACGCATATTTAACTTTACTTTTTCAAATTTTCGTAGCAATTTAAATTTTGTTATACATGTAAACGCAGTTGCCTTATAAATAGTTTTAGTGTAATTATAGATATTTAATTAAATGCGCTAAAATATTAATGTTAATGTTAATTCAAAATCTTTTCAAACAAACCAATATTAGAATGGTCATTAGCGAGATTTTACGCAATCAAACTGAGTGATGGCAAATGACATAAGAATAAATTAAACATTAAAAAAAAGATTTTGATCGTAACCTAACAAAATAAAATTATATAAAGAGTAATAATTAAACGCATTTGACAAATTAGAGTGGAATATCAAGAAAAATGGCTATTATGTTTGAGCACTTTAAAGCAGATATATGCCGTTGTTAAAACCAAAGATTGCATTGTTAACGTAGTGCAACATCATAAAAGCGTCACGTCCTTAAAAAAACTAAAAACTGAATTATTTGTTATTTGCAAGCAGAGATACCAGCAATAAAATGTATTACTCTCTTTCGTAAAAGAACGTAACGTAGAAATTAAATGGTCTGGTTTTTGATTTTGGAGTTTAAGTTTTGTGGAAATGTACTGTGGTAACTAATGAATGAATGTGTTGGTCACCAATGAAAAGAAAAGTAAATATTTTGGAATATTTGTAACAAATTGATAATAAATTCCATGTAGAAGATACAAATTTAACGCGTTAAAAACCTGTGGAAATAAGAATTATATATTTGACGAAATAAAAATGCTTGCTTACCGTATTCGACATATATTATCTAACATAATTAGACACTTTTGTAATGGAGATTATTTAAAAATAATTCTAAACAAATACACTGTCCCACTACACTTTTTTTTCGCCGCGACGCGCTTAAATAACGATAAGCTCCCCGATTAGTTAGTTTGGGTTTGAAGTCCTATTGAAAAAAAACATAAATAAAACAAAAATCTCTTACCTTATTAAAAACCTGCAAAATTAAAATTCACCTTAACAAGTCACCCTTAAAGTTGCAAAAGTAAAATAACTAAAATTTGCAAACAACAATTTTTGTATTGAACTTGAGTGAAATTTTAAAAATAGAGTGAAATTAAAGAAGCGTTTTCTATCCAAACCCTCTACTGTTCGTGTAATTATATTCAATTTAGCTTCTTCGTTTCAAATTAAAATTAATAAAATTCCTACCTTGCTAGCGTCCTACCTCCCCAAATTCACAACACAAACTAAATATTTTATCTAAAGTAATTTCATCGATAGGCGTATAAAACAAATTTTGGTTTTTACGTCAGTAGTTTTAAATAATGACCTATTGATCTTGTCCTTTGTAATACAATTAAAGTGTCTGTTAAAAATAATTTCTACTTTTTACTTTTTTTGATATGTCATCGAAAATATTAATGTATGTAACCAGTGACTAACCGCATGATCTTCAATAACGAATAAAGATAATTAACTTTCAAGGTCCTACATTTAGGTTTCAAATTTTAGTTCTTAATTCTTACGTGCACAAACAGATTTGATAAAATCAAATGACATAACCAAGTTTCACGTTTCCAGAAACGGCAGGAAATATTGGCTAACAGGTTGCTTTATCTCTATCTCCCTCAGTTCAATGCAAATATGATTTCTCTTTCAAAAAAAGCTATATTTCATCACATATTCTTGCAAAAAATTTAAATTGAACTAGGTCTGGACAGGTTTGGCGAACTCGACACAATTCACTTTAATATTTGGACGAAATGCCCGATAAAACACTTATTTTTGAGACTCAAAAACGCCGTGCTACAAAACTAACTCAACATAGATGTTTTCTATCTTTGAACCAGTTATGGGAATTGATGTATAATGTAGGTTAGCAAGAGATTTGGTGTAATTATAATCACCAACGGCTTAATAAACTACCTGATATCCCGTGTTTTATTCTTTCACGAGTTTTAAAGTGAAACTCTGAGTGTTCTCAACTTTAACCTATTATTTTTCCTGTGGATCAATTTCAAGATAGAGTTTAACTTTCGCTTGCGAAAAAGTCTCTTCCTCCAGAACTCCTTCGATCTTTTTAGTAGTAGTAGTACCTTCTTGTTTTGCTTAGAAACATTTTCTTTGGTATCTGTTGTTATGTTATGTGCAAAACACAATCAATAGCAATTCATGAAGTTATAATAAAATAGAGTGTGGCTAAACTTTCGTCGGTGGGAGTTAAAAGTTTTTGCCAATATACGTAGCATTTCGGAAAAAGGTGATAACTAAATAACTTCGTTGACCTCCGATGATTAATTAATAAGATTAATACAAGGAAGTCAACTGACGAGAAATTCTATCTGACACAAAGAAGAAGAAAACATACGAAACTGATCAAATAAATATCTATCCGATCTAAACACTTGATTGCAACATTATTTAACTTAATTTATTGGCATGGTTAATTTAAAAACCATTAGTGGTTCGAATGTTTCAAACTTTCTCAGTTCTTCTACTCCTAAAAAAGTCACGTATCTATCAGATTCTAGATTTAATCTTAAATTTTTCGTTTGTTTGTTTTAAGCCTTTTGATTGTTTAATCAGAACGTCTCTTATGATAGTGAGCAATTACCATTTCGACTCGGTTCAATTTTGGAAGATGTGTTTCTGAGACTGAGACTTTCCAAATCCTCTTCTGGTGCTTTATATGTGTAGGTACTAATTGTTTACTACTGCAACATTGGCCATCAATATTAAAATCAGATCAGGTTTGCTTGTGTGATGTTTCTTATGTCAGTAACATTCTTCTTGAGGGGAATCATCTTTTAATTCAGATTTTGGCCTTTCTAAAATTTGGAAAGAGTCTGTTTACAAGAAACACGGATTTTTTTGTCAAAAAGTATTTGGTTTTTCCAAAATATGGCGTATTACTTAAAATTAAGATCCTACATATAACATATTATTTCATTGAGAAACATTATGAACATTTATCATGATGGGCTAATGACTATAAGTTAGCCCCACACTATTTATTTAATATAAAATCCTATCTATCAGTATCCTAACAGTAAATAAAAAAAAAAAAAATAAAACAAAACGCATTTATTAAACATAGAAAACCAAAATAATCAGAATACAAACAAAAAATTTGCACCTTATTGACACACCAGCACACTCGCAATGGGCCCCATTATTGCATTTCATGCATTTAATCCACTTCTCCCCGCACTTGTATAGCGAATAGAGTAAATTGAAGTAGAGACAAGTCGTACTTTCTGATCATGTTCAAATGGCTCTTGATCCGCATCCGAACCATCAGTCACACTGAAACACCCTCTTCTTAATTTGTCTTGCCATGCGCCGTAATTCCTTGAACCTTTCAAGTTCAATTTTGCCATCGCTTTGGTCTTCATTTCTTCCATATGTCGGGATTAACTAGCCAGATTCCAGTTATTAGGAAAGTCTTTTCCGCAATTGCAGTTTGCGCTGCAAATAAGCGAGCAATTTGGAAGACTCTATCAGAATGCGCCTTTAACCAAAGAAAATTTCTTGATTATAATATATTCATAGCATTGTAAAATGCCACATCCAGGTGTTGCATGCAATGTGTGCAATGTGACAAGAGATTCAACAT
>JALBCR010000255.1:20000-103932 GCA_030710515.1 Abscondita cerata
AGAGGTTTGCAGAGGAAGAATGAAAGTGAAGAAACAGGTGGAGTATATGTTGAAAAATAAGATGGGAGTAGAAGAGAAAGTAGAAGAAGCAATAGAAATAAAAAGGAATAGTCATAATAAAGGTGAAAATATGGAAGAAAAAATAAGTATCTTAAAAAGTAAAATAAAATTGAGAGGAACGATAATATATGTAGATGATGACTTGACAAGAAGAGAAAGAGATATACAAAGGAATATAAGAGAGAAAGCAAAACAATTGAAAAGAGAAGGAAAAAGGGTGAAGATATGAAATTGTGGGTTAAAGAGAGGAGAGAAGGTGGATAGAAGGAGAAGAAAAACTAAAAGTGGTCTTCAAAACCAAAAAGTGGCGGTGAAGAGGGAAGGGGAAAATAATAAAAACTAAAAAAACCATAGAAACAAAGTGGGTGGAAAAGTGTAAATATAGAACAATAAAGCAACCGAGTAAAATAATATTTTAGAATGTGGCTGGAATAAAAAACAAAGGACATGATTTTTTGAATTATTTAGGAGGTTTTAAAGTGGTGGAGTTAGTAGATACCTGGTTAGAAGAAAAGAACTGGGAAAACTGGAAAGAGAGGCTACTAGGAGAATATGCGTGGAGGGTTCAGTTTACGGAAAGAAATCAGAAAAAGGAAGGGCGAAAAGGGGGATAATTACTGGAGTAAAAAGGATTGTGAGAATAAAGATGAATAGGAAGAAAACAAGTGCAAGAAATTGTTAAAAGGATTATGACAACAAACGAAGGAGAAAAATTACGTAGTGTTAACAGTATATGGAAAAGAAATGAAAGAAACCAGAAATAATATCGAAGAAGTACTGAAAGAAGAAGAAGTAGGAAAAGTAATGTTAGGTGGGATTTTAATGCAAGAATAGGAGAAGAGGGAGGAATGATGGTAAATGGAGAGGAAAAGAGAATGTCAATAGATAAAAAATAAATTGACAAGGGAGAATACTACTGAAATGTGTGAGGAGAAGAGATGAACAATTCTAAATAATAATATGGAAAAGGGAGAAAGGGGGAGTATACATATATAAGTGAAAGAGGAGAATCGGTAATCAATTATGTGACAGGAAACGAAGAAAGCTTGTGGAAAATAAACAAAATATAAACTAAAGAAGAAGAATTAGATCATCAACCAATAGAAGTTTTCTTTAACGAAAGAGAAGTAGAAGAGGAAGAAAAACTAAGGAAAAAATGGATAGTAAAAAAAGTATGGACAAAGGAAAGTATAGAAAATATAAACAAATAATGGAATACGACCAATAAACAAAGAAAGGGATAGAAGAGGAAATCAAAGACATTGTAAAAAGAATGAAAAAGGGAGTAAAAAAAACATACCGAAAAAATAAAACAGAAAAAGTTATTAGTGAAACGGAGAGTGCAAGAGAAAGAAGAAAGAAACAATACAAGGGAAAAGAAAATGGAAAAAGGACACACAACTTTAGAGGAGTATAAAAATTTAAAAAAAGAATATAAAGAAAATTGTAACAAAAGATTGGAGGAATATAAAAGGGAGGTAGAAGGAATGAAAATAAAGGAAACATATGGAAGTTTATAAATAGGGAAAGAAGAAAAGCAAAAAACCAAAAATCAGAAATAGACGAAAATAAATAGAGAAAACACTGTATAGATTTGTTAGAAGGAGATAAAAAAGCCAAAAAAAAACCGACGGAGAGAAAAAATTAAGGAAAAAAGAAGGAGAAATAGAAAAAGTAGAACTAGAAGAAGTGCTGATAAAAATGTAGGGTGGGAAAGCGGTAGGGACGGACCGAACACAGGCAGAACAATGGAAATATACAAGGATTAAGATGAGAGAAAGGATGAGCTTAATACTAAGTAAGATATGGAGAGGAAAAGGATTACCTAAGAAGTGAAAAGAAACAATCACATGTCCGATATATAAAGGGGGAGAAAAAAGAGAAGTACGGAATTACAGAGGAGTGAGTATCACAAACGCAGGGTACAAGATCTACGCGGAAATATTAAAAAGGAGGCTATAGGCGGAGATAGAAGAAAGAAATTTAATAGGTGATTGGCAAGTTGAGGCAGTTGGTGAACAAGAAGAGCAAAAGGCATAAGCATAAAAGACGACTTATTGAGAAGGGATAAAGATACACAAATTCAAGAAAGAAGAACAAAAATAAGAGAAGGAAGATATAACGAAGGATATGGAAAGATTATAACCGAGAGAGTACAGAAATATATAACAGGAAGAAAAAGTTTAAAGACGAAAAGGATGATAGCGAGATTTAGATGTGGGAATAAAGAAAATGTAAGCAGGTATTGGCTAGAGGATGGAGAGAGAAAGTGCAGAATGTGTGGGGAGGGATGGAAGGACTTGCAGCATTTGATGAAAAGTGCGAACAAATGAGAAGAGAAGAAAGAAAAAAAATGTAATATTAGGAGAAAAAGGGGAAGGAGAGAAATGGATAAAGGAAGTTTTAGTAAGAAGAAAATTTGTATGTGGAAGGAATTAAAGAAGGAACATAATTATTAGTTTTGGAGAGTTTGTTATGGATGTAGTTTAAGTTAGAGATTAACTAAACCGTTTGCAAAATGCTATATTAGACATACTAATAAAAATATCTATATCCAATATCTACTAGTTTGTTCATGTTCCACAATAACTAGGCACACATTTAATTGAACTTCTTTATTGTGCTTTATAGAATTGTGAAGTTTTTTAAGTGAACTTTTTACCGCCCCCCTCGCATGCCCAGTATTGTTTTGATGATGTATTGAACTGGGGTTTTACAGATGACACTGAGTACTTGTTTGGCTCAGTTATAATGAGTATTATTAGATTATTAGACATAAACTGCCTTTTCAAAAATAGATCATCACATATGATTTCAAATTTCTAGAAACACACATATGGCAATACTTCAAAGAACCATGTCTGGGATAAAGCATTGTCAAAATCAAGAGAAATTATGTAGGTTACGTTGAGTCTTATTTTTAGAAATGCAATTTCCAAAAAGCTAAGTTCAAATTCGCATTTAGAACGACTTATTCTTATAACTTTTTTCGATATTCTGAATTTGTATTTTTTGGAAAAACATTTAATTTTGATAAATAGTTCAAATCACGTGCCTACAATTTTTTCGTAATTTCATTTTAATTGATGCCGAAATCAAACTTGGAAGAAAACTATTAATAAAATAAATTCCCATATGAAGCGGACTTTACTGGTTTCACTGAATATAAAATGAATAAAAACAAAAACGTTTAATAAATTGAAAGACAAAATTGCAGAAGAAAATAACCATATAATGAGAATAGAAGAAAGTATGAAGTATTAAAAAATGGTTGTAGATATATGAAAACGATAGAGAACACTTTAAAATTATTGAAAAATGGGAATTCTCCTGATAATTTGATAATTGTAGATCGCAATCCTTCTAGGAGACAGGGAAAATAAAACTCTTTCAACTTCTAGTTACTTCGACGTTTCGGAAACGTTCCATTTATTAACATAAACGGTGGTGTTTCCTTCTTCAGGCGCTAATGGAATACAAAATACAGTGAGTTGAATTATATCACAAGAATTCCATTAGCGCCTGAAGAAGGAAACACCACCGTTTATGTTAATAAATGGAACTTTTCGAAAACGTCGCAAGTAACTAGAAGTTGAAAAGAGTTTATTTTCCCTCTCTATAGAAGGAATGCGATCTACAATTTAAAATTATTAATAAGCATAAGTAAAAAATTCAAGTTCTAGATTAAAGTAGCATGTACACTCATGAAATTTAAAACTTGGACACCACAATTTCTGTAAACAAAAGTAGAAAAAAATTAAGTAAGCAACTTAAATTACCTATTTTCTAAAACGTGCTTAGTGTAATAATTCATTCTACAGTCCTTCTATAAGATAACCCCTGCTGAGACTACCTGCTGTTAGAATTGTAAATGATACCCTTAAGCCCGCTTCACAATGTGCAAACTTTTGTTTACAGAAATTGTGGTGTCCAAGTTTTAAATTTCATGAGTGTACAACAAAATAAAAAGAAAATCAATTATATTATGATAATATGGAAAAAGCACTTACTGTAAAATTTAAGAAAACGAATTGATAGTAAAAAAACAAATTGACCGAAACAATACAAACAAAATTAAGATTAAATGATTTAAGAAATGATGAAGTGAGAACATGGCAAATTAAAGCAGAATAAAAATAATAAAGTAAATTAAAGGCCAATAAACGAATTTAAAAAATAAGGAATAAGGACTAAGAAAAAAAAGTTATCTAACAAAACATAAAACATAAAAATTAAATAAAAGCAAGTATGTAGTAATACAAGTAATAAGAGGAAAGAACGTTAAGGACCAGTATCATACCAACAAATAACTTATATAAATTAAATTTTAAATTCAAATCTCTAATAATTTAAAATTCTCCTCAATTTTGTTCAATGTAATCTATTTTAAAATTGTTTAATATTGACAAACTATTAATACATAATAAAAATAAGAATAACAACACAATATTTGGAATGAGATTACAATTTTAGTTAAACTGATGCATTTCCTAAGAATCTGCAAGAAAATGAAAAAAACTGCCAGTATAATACTCAAGTACGAAGTAATTAAATTTCTTCTCGCCTTGTGTATAGTATTCGACGTATTAAATTTTATGAGTGAAAATGTGCTTATAGCCTTATACTTGCTTTAATTGTATATTAAAACTATTCTTCAGCTATATTTTAAATTTAAAACATTTAATTTGAATATTTTAATAACTGTATATAGATTTTTCAAATTTGTTTTAATGAACTGCAGTAAAACACGTTTAATGCATATTTCTTCACAACCTCCGTTTATAAGAACTGGAATTCACAAAGTATGACCATGAAGATGAGAAAGGTCGTTCATAATTTAAAGGAGAAGTTTTCAAATATCTCATTTAAAAGCTTTAATCTGCGACCTCATTACTTAAAGCAATTGAAAGAATCTCTCTTTATTCAATTCCATTATGTGATCAGACTTAGTTGTTTTAATGAATGGTGTAAATAGGACGATATAATATTGAAATCAATTTTTCTAATAATTTAAATATTTCACCGCTTATTGCGAATTTTCCTTTTAGTGTTAACTAAAAAATACATCGACAGCTCAAAGACAAACTTTATATTGAATTGTATTACAAAAAGATTGTTACGTCAATATACAGGGTAATTTTTTTAAACTTACAATTGTTATAATTTTTAAACAAAATTAAATTTGAAGAAAAACAAAAACACATCAATTTTAATATCAAGGGGAGCGGTTTTTGACTAGGTAATTTTTAAAAAAATTTAATAAGGATTACAGTGACGTACTTTTTTATTTTCAATAAGTTTTAATGAAAAATCAGAATTAATAACCTACAGGTATTATTTTATTTTATTGTTAACTATTTGTTAATTTAACAATTGTCTTACAATAAATGTTGAAAATAATTCCGTTATTTTGAAGACGATGATGGGGCCTGTAATCAAATTTTTGTCAACATTTTCATACGTTTCTTGCGGAATTCGGCGACATTCTGCAGTAATTTTTCGTCGCAAGTCTAGAGTTTTGAAAACGATTGATTTAAAAAAAAACTCAACAGAAAAAAATTCTAGGGTGATCAATCAGGTGATCCAGTAATTTGGAATTCCA
This sequence comes from Abscondita cerata, assembly GCA_030710515.1. Lineage (NCBI taxonomy): Eukaryota > Metazoa > Arthropoda > Insecta > Coleoptera > Lampyridae > Abscondita > Abscondita cerata. The sequence continues at coordinate 25,663 of JALBCR010000255.1, forward strand.
TCCTCTATCTGGTCAAAGATAACGAGGAAGTGTTCCACGGTAGCGTATGTTATTCTTGACAAAATAATAATTTCTGAATAGGTTTGATAGATGTAGGCACGATTTGCCTTAATCAAAATAAGTCAAACAAACGTTAAAATTCTATCATTCAAAAGAGTTGTTAACAATAACCCGAATGCACAAAAATTAATTACAACGTCAAAATCGGTTTCTGAAAACGTCAACTGTTATCATTTTTAACAAAGGATCTTTATTTATTGAAGCAGACACGTCGGTTTTTAATTCTAATATTTGGTCAAAAGTGAAGTTTAGATTTAAAAAAATGTATAACTCAAAAACTGTTCAGGGAAATACACTCCACACAAAAATTATCGCAACACCCATTTATTTTTAAATAACTTTTGAACATCAAACATGCCATACATATAATTCTTAGGTTCTGAAAAAACGATAACATACCAGCAATGACTAACCATTATAAATTAGAAAATGGCAAGAAACTGTTAAATTATCAAATACAACAATATAAAAACTTGGTCAAAATGGTTTTAGTATCTTGTGTTGCCGCCTCTAGCTTGAATTACTGCTTGCATTCTTCGCGGCATACCGCTTATTAAGTTTGCAACATAGTCTTGGGGAATATTTTCCCATTCTTGTAACAGTGCGTCTTCCAGTTCCTGTAAATTAAGAAACGGACTCTGGTGGCGTTTTAAGACTTGTCCTAGATGATCCCAGACATGTTCGATTGGTTTCATGTTCGGACAGAACTAGAATTTGGATCTCCTCCAAATATTGCTGCACAATTCCTGCTATGTGGGGTCGTGCGTTGTCGTGCATAAAAATGCAATTTTCGCCAACAAAGGGCACGTGCTCTTCTAAAATGTCGGTAATATACCTACCTGCTGTTAACCAAGCACCAGGTAATGGCACTAACGCTGTACGGCTTTCCAAAGAGATGCCTCCCCATAACATCACTGATCCTCCACCATAAGGGACACGTGGACAAAAGTTGCAGGCAGAATAAAGTTCACCAGGTCGTTTGTAGACCGGTATACGTCTGTCGGAAGCCCATAAACTATACCACGTCTCATCAGAGAAAACAACATTAGCCCAGTCGTGAATATCCCAATCCACATGTTCACGTGCGAATGCTAATTGTGCTACCTTGTGTTCTCTGGTGAGAAGTGGACCTCGAGCAGGAACATGGGCTCTTATCTCATCTTCTCCAAGACGGTTCCGTATAGTTTGAACAAAAAGAGGTACATTTCTAACCGCTAAAAGTTCATTTTTAAGAATCTAGCTGTGAAATGACGGGTACACAGAACATTTAAGCTTAGAAACCGGTTGTCTCGTAGGGTGGTAGCTCTTCTGCGACCTTGCCCAGCCCTTCTTCTGTAGTTCCCAGTTTCCCTAAATTGTGCTGCAACTCTGGATACAGTTGAAGGCTGTACTCGTAGAATTCTTGCTACATGCCGCATACTACGGCCATCTTCCAGCAATGCCATACATTGCACGGTTTCTTCATAAGAAAGATGCACGTTGCTGAATATTCATAACAATGTCAGACCAAAAACTCAACCGACAAGATAATTATCTACAATAATTGAATGTTGGACTATTTAACGTTTTTTGAAATATTCAAAAAATCGGCAGCAAAAAGTGCGTTGTTTATAATTCGTTGAGATGACAGTTTTATAAAATGCCAGAAAAGCACATTTGATCAAATTGGGCGAAAATAGTTTACTTAAATTCTAAGTGACCAAGAATGTTCAGGTGTTGCGATAATTTTTGTGCGGAGTGTATTAACAAAATTTGTTCAGAATAACGTAAACATTCAGAATATTAAAAAATATACTTGGTGTCGCATTTAAAATATTAAATTTTATCATAATTCTTGTATAACTGGAAGTTGCAAGAGGATGCTAATATTTTCAATAAATAGTTTACTCTTCAAAACCCCTCCAAGTCAATTTTAATTTTCAGCTACGTTTATTATCGAGATCCGTCTAACCAATGCTTTATCTGCTACACTCTCTATAGTTTTCTCAAGTAGTGTTTGAAAATTTGCTAGCAACGAAAACTTTGAATTTAATTTAAATGAGAGAAAAGTGTATTTATTCTGAAAGTTACACTAAATAAACAATTAACAGATTGTTTCCGATGGTGATACTTCAAATAAAAAGTAAAACTAATGTAACTTGTAGCAACCTTTGTTTGGAATTCCCATACGCTAGTGAAATGTTTATTTATTTATTTATTTAATCGTATGGTACATTTTAATATTGTATTGTGACGTAAGTGTTATGTGTGGTGCCCCAGAAGATCAGTATAAACCTGTACAGTGTGGTGACGAAACCGAGTGCAATTGTGGATTGGTTCGTCTTGGCAAACATTTGCTTCAAGGTTTAGGAAAACCATTAAAATCTAAACATGCCAACCCTTACCCACCCTAGTATTCATATGTAATAATATTAACCAAGTGCGTAAACATTATAGAAGATAAATAAGAACATAAAATATAACAACACATAATAAACCGGTCTAAGCGTCAGCCACGACAATGACGGAAAAAAAAGTAGGTTAAAGAAATAGCAAAACAATCTCATCTCCACAGTGTGTTTCCTGTAAAAGTAAAATATCAACCCTATTTCTGAAACAAATATTAGACAAGAAATCTGATTTGTCCTTACTCAACCCCTTAACACCAATTTGCAGAATATTTGTTGTGTGTCCTATATTAGTATGTAATTGTGTTTTGTAAAATTGTGTTGTACATTTTTCCTAATTGTCCGGGAGGGTTTTGATGACCAGGTTCGAAAACCAAAGTGGTGATTCTCAGAATCAACATGTTTTTCTTGTTGACCATGGAGTACTCTAAGGTACTGATTACCTTGAAATTATTGTTGAAATTTTCAAACAATTATTTGTGGAAGAAATTCCCCCCGCAAAGCACTTATTTTCCGAATTGACTATTACAAAATTTTTTGCGCCTATAAACCACCTATAATCTAATAATTCTGTCACAAAATAAACAAAGTCAGATGTGGTCGGATAGGAAAATTTTTTCTATGACATTCGTTAATTAACAGATGAGTAAAATTATTTTTGTTATACAAGGTGTCCCGTAATAAATGCCTAAAATTTTACCAGATTATACTGTAGATCGAGATAAACAATTTTTATTATATAATGGATAGTCCCATCTTGCTTGGTTTGTCCGTCTATCTGTCTGTATGTGATTTTTAGAAAATAATTTTCCTTTCCGTAATGGTTGAAGACATGAAACTCAAACTTCGTAGGTGTATTGGTTGTACTAGTGTCAGTAAAAAATAAAAATTTTAAAATAATACCATTACTTGTGGCAAAATGGCGGCTATTTAATGATTTCAAAGTAAAATAACTTTTAAACCAGAGAGTATCAATGAACACTGTTAAAATAAAAAAAATTTGAACAATCGTTTTCAAGATATTACTCTTAGAAATTCAAACAACAATTTTCCCGCTTAAAACAAATTTGTGACGTGTGACGTTACGAGTATAAGCAGCCATCGCCGTCCTGCTGTTCGTGTGATTGAGATTATTACCACATTACATTTTCACAGGGTTAGGTGGATTTCATTGAATTTTAAATGTTTCAACCCCAAAAGAACTCTCCCCTCTAAACAAGTAGTGTCTTGTACTAGGTTGTGTTAACATAAGTACAAGTACACTTCATAAAATATTTGTTAGTGTTCCACAAAATCATGAACGCAAACCTAGGTGGTTTTAAGACAGTAAGAAGAGATATGCCAAACTCAAAATCTGTGTTTTTCTGCTGTGATTATTTTAATGTTAAGTTACTTTAATTAACAATTAATCTAATTCTGTGTTCAAATACATTTTCCTATCTAGTTGAAGAGAATAAAAAAAAATTACATGAGATAGAGAATACTAGGAAGAAACATTCTCTTCAAGTTAGAGTTCGTTATGTCTTTGTTTTCAGAAAGGTAGAAAAAGAACTAGCAATAGTACATGTCACAGGACGTTACTTACAAAACGTCCGAGAAAAAACTGATTGAAAAAGATTTTTGTGCAGCTGTAGTTGATAATCAATTGTAAGAGGTTGACTCTATAAATAATAAATTACAGAAAAAATCTGACGTGCAACTTTGGACATTGGATGTCACAACTTTTACTAATTTACTTAAATTTAAGAACTTGTAGTTGAGAGCCTAGAAAAAACCATGTCCTTAGTATCCTTGAAATAATTAGATTGTATTATTAGCTTTAAGGATAATACATACCTACGTCCGAGTGAGTTGTACGACAACTCAAAGAATTAAGGTGAAGCACCTCCAAATACAGGTTCCAATCCCCAAAAACGTTGTATGAATAAATGTGTAGTGTTGTGAACATGGAACATTAATCCGTTAAACGTTATCCAGTGATAATGATGTAAAGAAACCCATCCCGTGAAAATGATCATGTATATGAAATTTTGAATTTATTTGGAGAAGCAGTCTGTACAGAATATGAAATAGAGATAACTCAAAGGATCGTTTTCTGAGTTCAGAAAGATCGGAAAATGATGCGCCGAATCATAATTTAGAAAATTAAGAAATTATAACTTACAAATGGAAATGGCCGAGAAATATGGAAATAAGTCAGCAATTAGAAAGATGCAGACGTACATGTCATATATCAAAAAAATTAGCGTAATTTTCCGAGTCGTTTAAAACAAATTACAGGTCATTTAATAATTATTTGGAAAAAGGTAGTTCGATCGATGAATAAAAATTCAGGTTAAGTAAAAGAAAATGTAAACATCGATAGTAATAGTTAAAATATACCTATTAATAATTAAATACAATTGATAAATCGATACTAAAGGCTGGAATTAGAGAATAGTGATTATTAAGAATTTAAACAATAAAAATAAATTTTCAATAAAATAAAACTTGTCAAAGGAAACGTTAGTGCAGGAAGCGAAAAATCATCCGGGAACCCTGGAACGTAATTAAAAAAGAAACAACGGAGCGCATAAAAAAAAACAAAACTTACCGCAAACAAAGAAATTTAGAATTTAGACTAATAATAATAACATTTGTAATCGAAATACAATTAGTAACAAACCATTTCTTATTTACTTTGTTTACAATAAAATTTAAGCGCGAGATAATTGTTTGTAAATAAATTAATTGAGTCGCATGATCAATTTTTATTATTATAAAGTAATTATAAGAGTGGTTAGCTGGAATAAATTAAATTCCTTGTAAAAGAAAAGAATAACATAAGGAAAAAACCAATTAAGCATTTATAAAATTTATGCAAACGAATTGGGGTGGTTACATATTTATTCATCGCAATATAAAATATGTTAATATGAATAAATTTCATTAAACATTTTTTGAGGGATTAAAAAAAAGTCGAATAGCCTAAACTTACCTATGTACCAAAATATCTCTTAGTATTTGAGCAAAAAATTTTACTTAATGATTTTTCTCGGCTATTTTCAAATATGGTCGGATGGTGGATACTTTTGTTTTGTTTTAAACCTTAGTATCTATTTGGAGTTTATATTTGACCTCCACTTGTAGTGAGAGTATTTGTGTATAAGGTAAAAAGTTTCCTAATCGACAGATTTCGAACCGTCAGACTTTCGCAAATGTTGAGTCTATTACAATGACTACTGCGCGACCTCGTCAATCTAGACTTCCTTAATCAGAAGAGAAAATTCTCGGAATTGTTCACAATAATCACGGAACGAGTAATTAATTTATCCCTTTCACATCCAGTGTGTCCAAGAAGTTTGCATTTTGCTTAATGGATTCAAGAGCGCAGAGCGGCCGATCCAGACTTCCAAATAAAAATTTTGTTTACTGACGAGTCATGATTTACAAGACGCAGTATCACAAATCTTCATAATGACCATGTTTATGCAAATGAAAACCCCCACGCTATTTGAGAGAGGCATTTTCAACAGGAATTAAAAATTAATGTGTGGATAAGTATAATCAACATGCACTTGATTGGTCAGTTTAAATTGCCAAATCGTTACTTGCATTTAATTCAAGAAAGTATGCCTCAATTGTTAGAAGACGTGCCTCTTAATTTACGTCGTAAAATGTTTTTTAAGCACGATGGTGCACCGCCACATTTTTTTTGTATTGTTAGAGACTATTTAAACCTGCAACACCTCCAATGCCCAATACCCAATTGATTGGTAGAGGTTCAGATTTCCCTATGCATTGACCACCTTATTCTCTAGACTTTAATCATTGTGGATGAAATAATAATCTGGGGAATGTTGAAAACTAAAGTTCGCAAAGTTCCAATCACATTGAACAATTGTGGGGTAGGATTCAACATGGTGCAAACTCCTTGAAAGACCAACGCCTGTTGAGAAGAGTTAATTTCAATTTTCTACGTTAAATTAATTTATGCAGGACCGAAGGTGGTGGTCATATTAAACATTTACATTAACTCTAATGTTAGTAACATATCTGATCACCCTTTAGAGTTTAATACTTCGGTTTGTGTAGACATACCTACACTTTCCTTGGATGAAATCGTTTCGGCTTTAAAAAAAAATGAAAAACAAAAGTACTATGGGGGTAGATAATATTCCATCGTTTTTAATTCGTGATTGTGCACATGTGTTTGCAGAACAGTTGCTACATATATTTAATTTTATACTTAGAACTTCAATTTCTATTTTGTGTAATTTTTCTAAAGCATTTGAATCAATTCTTTATTTCCATATATACAACAACATACACAACCATTTGTCCCATTATCAACATGGGTTTATAAAGAATAGATCGACCACATCTAATTTGGTCTGTATTACACAGTTTCTATCCAACGCTTTAGACAATCAGAGCCAAGTCGATGTTATTTACACTGATATGCAAAAAGCTTTTGACAAGATTGACATTTATATACTGCTTAATAAATTAAAGTTCTTTGGTTTCAATAATCCGCTTTGTAAATTACTTTATTCATATTTACTGAATAGGAAGCAAGCAGTCACTTACAATCACTATACATCACATTTTTATGAAATTAACTCTGGAGTACCTCAAGGCTCTAATCTTGGACCATTATTATTTTTAGTATTTATTAATGACTTGTCTAATCTGATTTTTTGTGAGAAACTTTATTATGCAGAGTAATATTAATCTAATACATCAGTGGTGTAATAGAAATCATCTACAACTTAATATAGGGAAATGTAATGTCATGACTTTTAGTAGAAAAAGAAACACTATTCAACACTGCTATCACATTAATGGAATAAAGTTAGAACGTTGTAGTAATATTTATGATTTGGGTGTTCTATTTGACAAAAAACTAAAGTTTACTTCACATATCGATCGCATTGTTTCCTCAGCGTATTGCACGTTAGGGTTTATATATAGAAATTGTAGAGATTTCAAAATGTAAACAATTCATTAGTTAGCTTGTATTATTCTCTAGTGCGTTCTAAATTAGAATACTGTTCTCTTGTTTGGTCACAGTCACATCAATGTCATATTCAAACGATCGAAAAGGTACAACGTAGATTTTTAAAATTTTTGTCTTTATAATAGATGGTTATTATCCCTCGAATGGAACTGATCATGTTTTGTTATTAAGTAGGTTTAGTTTTCAATCCCTTGAAAAAAGAAGGGCACTTAATTCTATATCATTTATTCATAAATTGGTTAACAATAACATTGATTGCTCGCTCTTATTATGATAGCTGCCCTTTCTTGTTCCAAGGTCAAATAGTCGTAGCCATACTCTGTTTTACATCACTTTTTGTAATACAACGGTTATGTATCGCTCACCTCTTGTTTATAGTTGCAATAACGTTAATCGTATAAATAACACATGTGATATATTTAAAGACAACCTAAAAATAGTATTATCAAAGGCAAATTTTATTTTTAACACTTTTATTGTATTTTATTAACTTGTAATTGTCCTTATGTGTGGAGTTTTCTGTTGGGGCAATAAATATGTTATTATTATTATTATTATTATTTACCGTAATGTAAATAAATCTTAATTAAATATTTAATTAATTAGGTCAAACAAAAGTTGTAGATCATTTAATTATCTATAAAAAATTATTTAACATTTTTTTTCTTAAGACCAACCGTTAGAAAAATTATGTTCCACGCCATCGGTGATGTTGTTTACTTGGCGCGTTTTTTTAATGTGGTTTCTTTGGGAAACCTATTCCACGATCTTATGTAATTCTGTTTAATCAGAACTATTTAATAATAATAAAAAAATACTATTGGAAATCATTAAAACGGTGTAAATTAAAAAAAAACTGGAAAATGATTCGTCAGATTAATAATTGTTTAATTATTCTGCTTCATATTCCTCGTCTTCTTGTTTTTTTGGTCCCTGTTCTTGTTCAACTTTTTTTTCTTGTATTACTTCTCCTTCCTGGGTGCAAGTAAATTGGCTTAATCACATCTCTTCTCGTTGATTAATATTCTTCGGTTGGTGATTATTGAGCACGACTGGCCTTGACAACTAGTACATGCTAGTGAACAAAACAATCCTACTGTTTGCAGCCGCATTTAGCATTACATCTTACATCCCTTTTTATAGTTGCAAAAATTATATCGAGTAGTTTTTCCAGCACAGATGGGAGTAAAGTCTGGATCGGTTCCAAAATATTATCAATCAACTTTCCTACCTCAGTCCTTTGGGTCTAGTTGATTACCAAGCCACACTTGAATTTGATAATATACTCGAAATAGATTTTGATCAGCAGAAGCAGAGGTTGGAAGAAGTCCAGCTAATTGCACTCGTTTTTTGTTGGGAGTATTTTGTGTTTTTTACAAAATATGCGCATCAAAACTTATCTAAGCAGGTAATTTTGTTAGGAGTTTCCAATGATATAAGAGTAATGTAGATACGTCTTACCTAAACAAGAAGTGCCGAATCTCTTATTTAAAAATTAACCTTGAAACCAGGGGAGTGCGAAGTAATTGAAAAAACATATGTATTTAATTCTAACATAACACAAACTTAATTACAATAGACTTAAGCTTAATGACAATTTAAAATTTAGTAACCAAGCACAAACAAAAAATTAATAACTAATGTCTCCAAATATAGCTTCAGTGTGTTACATAGAAAGTATAAATAGCGGCATATCTAATGGGAGCTCCATATATAGAAAGAAGAAAACAAATTCCATGATGATAGATAAATATTACGTCCTATAAGTCTGGTGGACCATTTCTTTGTTTTAAAGGCCTGAAAAAGTGTACATTTGTAGCACCAAACCTTGCTGCAAAAACGACTTAGTGGTTTTTTGGTGCCCCTCCTCAAAGAATAACAAATCATTTAAATAAAACGAATTCCGTTGGTAATTTCTTTTTGTGAAGTAGAGTTATTCTTTTTAAAGAGCACTGAACTAAATCTTGCTTCTCAAATATTTTAAAAACTGTTGTTTTACCCATTCTAAAGAGTGCTGATGCCGCATCTAAGCCAGATATTGCGTATAAAAATAGTATACAGGGTGTCCAGAAACTCTCCTGACAAACAAAGACCGGAGATTCCTCAGATAATTTTAAGACAATTTAACCCAATTCACCTAGTCCAAAAATGCTTCCTAAGGGAGCTACAGCTCTTTGAAGATGGCGCCTGGTAAAATAAAAAATTAGAAGATAAACTTCGCAAACTGACAACAATGTGACAATGAAAAACTTAGGTTTTACTTTTGTTGGCAGTTCAGAGCCAACTAGTGCAAAAAATATAAATTTAACTTTAATGACAAAAAACAAAAAATTTTCAAATCTATTTTTCTAGAAAACGGTGTATCCTAATGACTTAAAGTAAGAGTACCTTTTAGTACTAGAATACCTGAAAATTTAATAATCTAGTGTCACAAATGCTTAAAAGTTAAAGACAAAAAAGTTATGCGTTAAAATAACCGTTGACCTACCCAAAACGGACGCCTATGACCGATACTAGAAATTCGCAATTGATGGAATCGATTCATCTCTGAAAGCTAAACAAGCATACCAGTTTTTGCTTTTCTAAGTAGAAGCGTTCTGGAGGTAAAAAAAAAAAACTATTTACAAGGCGCCATCTTCAAAGAGCTCTAGCTCCCTTAGGAAGCATTTTCGGACTAGGTGAATTGGGTTGAATTGTCTTAATATTAATTGAGGAATCTCCGGTTTTTGTTTGTCAGGAGAGTTTCTGGACACCCTGTATAATTTTGACACTTCGCAAAAGCAGATAAACTTTTTGATAAATATATTTTTGACTGATGTTGAGCTTTTCCAAGTTTTAAAAAAAATAATTTTTTTGGTTGGAGTTCTATTGCTGTTTCAATAATCAGTATATCAGTATCATTATTAGCTTCTTTGACAAAAGTATTTTCATTGGTAAATCTTTTTTTCAACATTGAAATGAACCGAGTCTTCTTGTAAGTATTTCAAAGAAACATTTGTTCACAGGTAAAAACTGTCATAAACTGTTCAATAAAATATCAGAAGATGAACATGTTCTCGTATAATCTGTATAGTCATCAAGTACTACAGTAACTCTCTAGCCAAAATGTTGACTACACACTAAACAACTAAAATAACGTTGAATGTTTCTTTGCAATCTCTCACCACGCGGTGTAATAAATATCCTCCACCAATGATGTATGTTACATTTATGTTGTTAATATCAATATTTAATGTTTGAAAACAATCGTAAATAACTGACTTTTGTGTTTTACGCATTTAAGTATTATCAAACAATGGCAAAGAGTAGGGAGTCAATTCGTATTCGAAATATTTTTTTATCTCATCTTCAAATGCCATAGTCATACGACAAATAATTTTACTCCATTCCAACATAGCGAGATCTTCCAATCTTTTACAAACGGTATGCATTGCATAAGTGAAATGCATGTCTTGCAACATCTCGTGTATAAAGAACACGTACAAATAGTATAAACTATGTAATGCTAACAGATAACTGTAACGACGATTGAATGTATAAATCCAAATTGTTATTCATTACATTCTTACTATAAACCCATTTACTTATGACAATTTCTTTCCTACTTCTCCTTGGAGTGGAGCAATAACTCCGTCTGTCTTTATACCTTTCATCATTGACTGTTCGATCACCATATCCGTTGAAATTCTACAATTTGATTTGTCTAAACTTGTCACAGTAAAAAATCCTTCTGTAAACATTTTATAAACGCTAGGATCAATCCAATTTTGTAATTGTAGCACTCTTGCAATTATTGGTGAAGACTTAGCATAAGGAAAATGCCCAGATGTGTGTAAATAAAGAACCATTTTTTTAACGCAGTTCAAATGAGCTTTCCATCTCCCATACGCTCAGCTCTAACAAACTTCTTTGCAGTTGAAAACATATTAAAATATTGTACCTATAGTTTTGCAATAGGCCCTTGTTATTCATATTCTTTTAGATTTTCATTAATTTGATTAAGTAATGCTCCCAATATTTTGTAATTATTTTCAATCTATTTGGAAGAGTGTTATCTAGTGTGTAATTAATTAATTAAATGTCATTTTTGATAATATCCACAATGTCATTAATATATCTTGATATTATTATTGCTAAAGTAAGCTAAAGCAGTAAGCTCAAACTGCTCTCGTGTAAGCATGACCTTTGGGCATTTTTTCTAATTATTTACGTGCATAAATCTTAAAGAGTACTTCTTTGATGCCACTTCCTTGCATAATGTCACCATTGCTCTAAGAAAGACATCAGTAGATAAAATCATCCGAGTCTGATGATGATCTTCGTTAATTCAGATCCGTAATGTGAGGCTCATATAATTTCTTGAGCTTTTGCATACAGAGGTTGATTGAAAGTCACAAAACATATTGTGTGGCCATAACGTTTTGCATCTTCTAATGCACAAAGTAAAGTCGTATATATAGTATTGTAGTTTAGCTAATTAATGAATAAATGGTAAAAATTTAGAATTTTTTATTAAATTATTCGTTGCGCGTGATTTAATACGAGGAGGATTTACTTTAGATGTACTACCTTTTTTTTTGGTGTTGTCTTTTAGCTACAGCAATAGAACTCTTTCGAGTGTAATCTTTACGACATTGCTCATGTATTGTTACGAATTTTTTAGATATTCCGAAAATTTATCAGCTCTTTCAGTACTTGCATCGATTAAAGTATGCTACGATTAACTGTAATACTTTCACCTTCAGTTAAAGGAATAGGTTAGAAAATATTAAGAAGTAACAAGTAACGTTCAAGACTAATAGTATGTTAGGCATTTGAAGAAGAATCAGGTAACGACCCTTGCCACGCAGACAATTAAACAGAATTTTTTTAAGTTGATATTTTTATAATTAGATTATTTTGTATGTATAAGTTACACCGACCGATAGAAAAATATTTTTACTTGTCCCAACTTTTTGAATACTTATATCTCAGAAACGGTAGCTATCAGAAAAATAACTTTCATAAGTATCATTTAGATCTAGAAATTTCGTCTGACCTAAATTTATGATAAAGCTTACCGCAAAAAAACAATTTTTTTGAACTTTGAATAATTTTTTTACAGGTATGGGATCGATGGAGACATTTTATATTTCATTTATAATGATAATTCAAATATTTCTACCAATTCTCAGCTGTACGTAAATTTTTGTAGCTTTACTACATTCTTTGGCTAAATATGACCGGATTATCTAATGTACAACAGTTAAAGAATATAATTTTTACGTGGCTCAATTATCATATCAATTATTTGTTAGCATAATCATGCTTTCTGTCTCTGGTTGGTAGGACAAATAGCTATTATAATACAATGAGGAATTTTACATACTTTTACAAAAAATTAATTAAAAAAGACACCTACAAACTTGTAGCTTGTTATGTCCATTTTATGAATTCTTAAAAACATGATTGCAAGTGTAACAGGAGCGGGAATTCTAACTCATATAAAATGTCTCACTTCACGTCAGCTCCAAAAAACAAAGCACTGGTTGTAGAATAGAATAGGTACTGCGTTATCAGCTAACAACATCCGCAGGAACTACCGTGTTGACAAAAAATTCTACCTCTTAAAATGTCTTGAAACATTAGTGTATCACAAGATTTTTATTTTACTTATCGATGTCAGGTTTGGAACGGTTAGAAAAATTCAGCAACTACTACCTTCTAATAAAGATAACCTGCCGAAACTCTCAACAAAAGGGGTCTACCAAATTGACTGTTCATGTGGAAAGGTCTACATTGGTCAAACCAGACGCAACATACAATGTAGATCAAAAGAACATCACCGAGACGCCATCCAGAGCGGTAGATAAATCAGCAATCGCAGAACATCTACACGAAAAAGGAAAACCCATCATCAACTTCGAGGAAGCTAAAATTCTATCAAGGACTAACAACTACTATCCAAGGATAATCAGAGAATCCCTAGGAATTATGAAAAATAAAAATAACTTTAATCGAGAAGATGGTTACCGATTAAGCAACACGTGGAAACTAACTCTTCACAAAAACAAAGAAAACAAATGTCACCACAAAATTAGTCAACACCAAACAGAAGATCAACCAACCCGTCACTGATCGACATCAACCAACCGTAGCGGAACATAGGTATATAACGAGGAGCAGACGACAACAACATCAGTCTTTAGAGTAACTTCTGAAGAAGCTAACAGCATGGTTAGCGAAACGTCAAGCAGAGAACGTAGGAAGGAAGGACGAACACGGCTCAACCCGGAAGATAATAATCTTAGTGACAACAGCCGCGAAAGCCTACATTCATTTATACATTAAACTTAGGAATACTTAGTGGATTGAATAGATATCCCACGATCTTACCGCTATTTTTATGTCACAAATAAGTAGAAAAAAGTCTGTAAATTGTTTCTTGTTGGAAATTTTCTACTTCTGCAAAAATATTCCTTTAGCACTTTTTTAAGTAGACTCCAATGCCGTTTTCAAAATGAGTATACAGGGTCACGTCAAAAAGTAATCGTATCAAACTTACTTTTTTTAAATAGAACGGCCTGTATATTTTTATCTATTTTATTTCTCTCACAAATACCCATTTCAAAAATATAACACACTTTATGCTTTATTTTATATTTTTATTTTTTAAGCATCTTAAATTTTTGCGTGCGATTTTAAAGAGCGCATTCTGAATATGTTGTTCTTGAACGGCGTAGGTATAGCTTTGTCATTGAGTTCAATGAGCAACCAATAGAATAACCACATATCGTTATCTCAGAAACAGGAAACAAACCACAGACATTTTTCAAAAATCCAGATTTTACAGAATCATCCTGTATCTTTGAAACTATAATAGATAACGTATGTGGTTATTCCATTGCGTTGCTCATTGAACTGAATGACAAAGTTATGCTACCGTTCAAGAACAACATATTCAGAATGCGTTTTAAAATCGCACAAAAATAAGATGTTTAAAAATAAAAAATAAAGTAAAGCATATATGTGTTATATTTTGAAATGGTATTTATGAGAGAAATAAAATAGATAAAAATATACAGGGCGTTCTATTGAAAAAAAGTAGTTTGGCGATTACTTTGACGTGACCCTATATCATTTTGAAAACGCTTGATCTACGTAAAAAGTGCTGAAGCAATGTTTTTGCAAAAATTGAAAATTATCAACTGAAAACAATTTACAGACATTTTTCTAAAATGCAGATATTCGAATCACCCTGTATCTCAGACACTACAATGGATATCGCCATGCGGTTTTCGCCATTAAAAATAAGCGTCAGACACCAACATTAGTTTTTGCCTATCTCAATTGGATGAAGGAGTTTCCCTTTAAAAGTGTCGAAAATGGCCCACTCTGTACACTCTAATAATACCTGGTCACTTCCAATGTTTGGGTATTTAATTCAAATAAACCCAGAAAAATAAGACTTGTTTTATTGCTGCTTCGAGATCAGATGGAGTTTCATTCAATGACGCGGTCCCTAATTGCCTTACTTTGAAATTTTCGGGTTCATAACTATGTAATTACAGGGGACATAGTTCATATGATTTGAAGTGAAGTACGAGGATGTATTGATATCTAGTTAGCCTAGACCAGTTCCTTGCATAAACAAAATATTGCGTTACCATAGCAACGAACAATAACTTATTAGAAGTGTTAGTGTAAAGTTTGACGTCAAAAAAGTAAACCAGAGTCACGCAATAAATTAAATGGAAAAAGATGTCCACCGAAATTGTGAAAATCGAAAAATTGGAGTATCGAGCCATCATCAAGAACCTGTATTTAAAAGAGTTAAGAGGTAAGCAGATTTACGAAGATATGCTTAATACCCTTGGTGATCAATGTCCTTCGTTTACGACCGTCAAAAATTGGAATGCAAGCTTCAAAAGAGGTAAATTTTCCATTGAAGATGATAACCGATTGGGAAGGCCAGTTTCTGTGTCAGTCCCCGAAAATATCGATGCAGTTCATGACATGATTTTATCAGACCGTCGAATTGGGCTAAAACGGATATCTGAAGCACTGAATATTTTATACGAACGCGTTCATCATATGGTTCACGTCAATTTGGACATGAGAAAATTGCTGCAAAATGGATCCCCAAATGTTTGAATGTTGACCAAAAGCGTGCAAGGGTAGAAGCATCGCGTTCGATCTGTGCTCGATTTGAAAACGATGTAGACTTCTTAAACCGAATTGTTACTATGGATGAGACTTGGGTACATTTCTACGATCCAGAAACAAAGCAACAATCGATGGAATGGCGACACTCTGGTTCTCCAAGACCTAAGAAGTTTCGTGTCCAAAATCTGCTGGAAAAGTTCTTGCTTCAGTTTTTGGGATTGCTATGGAGTAATCATGATTGATTTTTGGATAAGGGTAGAACAATAACTGGAGATTACTATTCGACATTACTGACCACTCTACGGGAAATAATTAAAGAGAAAAGAAGCGGAAAGCTATCCAAAGGTGTTTTGTTTTTGCAGGACAACGCCCCTGCACACAAATCTCATGTTGCCATGCAAAAATTCGTGATTTAGGGTTTGAATTACTAGAACACCTACTATAGTAGGCTAAGAATTTTTCAATATATTCTCGTATAATACTATTTTATCTAAGTTCAATGGAGTTTTACGATGCTCTTGGCGAATGGGGTCAATTCTGGCGGACATAAATTTGTATTTGGTAGAATTCTTTAAAAAACTTGTAACGCAAAATTTATTGATTTGTATAGAGTTCTTATCGGATGAAATCTTGTGACATTTTAAAATCGCATTAGATATGGAACTGTTGAGTATTTTTATTGTAGTTTATTACTTTCGAACTTGTTGTGTTTGACCCTTTTAATTAACATTAATATTGGTGCAGATTTCTTGTTGGAAGAAATCTTGTAAGATTTCAAAATTGCATATTAATCACTTAATGATCTATACTTAAGTAGTACTTAAAAACAATCCTTGTTATGGTTTTAACAATTGTATCTAATGTTTTAAGCGTTACTTAAGGTTAAGCACTAACTAAGTTGTGTTAGTGGAACTGACTATAAAACTTCTATCTCGGGTGTTATTGAAACAGTAATAAAATTTGGATTACTTCATCAGTGATTCCGTATATTTGGTTGAAAAACTTGCATCAAGTCCTATTTGAAGAGACATACCGTTGTTTTGTTATTCAAACTTTGCGTTACATGCACTTTACTTTACAGGTTAATCTATATATTTTAAGCCTGATTTTTTCATCTCCAGTTAATTTTATCTGTAGGTTAATCATCTGAGAAACGCAACTTTTTAAAAATTTCATTGGCTCAATGCTGTGTTTCCATAGTAGTTAACTGACTGATAAAGTTAACTGGAGGTGAAAAATTAGGCCTTAGTCTTTATATATTGTTTACTGTGATATTATTTTAGTTATTGCGTGTCAGAAATTGTTAATTAGGTATTAATACTAAATGCGCTTCCACTTCCTTAATACGAATCAACAACCATCTATCACTGTGTAATACTAGAATTTGATAAGGTTTATTGCTGTTTTAATCGTTACTAATTTAAGTGTGTTGAAAAGTAATAAAACATACATAAAATATAATAAAGCGCATTGTATTCTGTTGCTTTCGCATTATCAATAAAAACAAAAAAAATATACATTCATTTTCATAATGACAATGACTTCAAGTCGAAACCGTAACCAAGCCTTTAAATTCTGACAAAACAAATCCATGTAGTACCTACAGAAAAATCTATTTTAATTATTGTGATATTATTATATTGATATTGTTATGGTTTATTGAGCAATTACAAAACCAATAAAAATCATATAAAATAATAATAGTTTCCATTCATAAAATGCATTACAAGGTGTGACTTTAACCTGTTTCATTTTTAATTTTTGATGCGTTTCAAATGTTTCACCTTTTTATTATTTCTAACGTTGGCTTATTAAATTCAAATAATCTTAGAAATATATTTATTTAATTAAATTTCGAAAAATTCAATATGATTTCTTTAATTTTTGTCATATAAAAAGCAGTTTAATCTTAAAAAATATAAACATCTTATAATGTACTGGTGTAAGATAAACTATATGAAAACTGTGCTGTCAATAACAAAAGCTTAAAGACTAGGATTTTCTTTGTTAATGTTAACCCTACGTCGAGCACTTTATATTTATGTATGTTCCTCAAGTGTTGATACCTATTCGATAAAAAATCTTTTATATATATGAGGAGTAGTTATTTATATTGTTATTTATATTATTTAAAAAAGACTCTATTGATATACATTTTGTTACACAAAAAGTATTTAAAAGTTTCGCACTTCAAAAAAAATGTAGAAATTCTTATACAAAATTAGGTGCAAAAATTACATTCTTAGACGATAGATTAAAATTTTTGAACCTTTACTGATAGTATGTAGTAAAAGTAAAATGCTTTTTAGTTTTATGTTGTTTTGTTGTAAAGCTGTGAATTTTTCTTGACAATGAAAATACCGATGGGTTCATGTAACTACGTACGTTAATAATAACTGATCGGTTTTTGAAAGGCTGTAGAGTTAGGAGGAAAGTGGTAATATGAGATTTAATATGAGATATTATTTTGTTGTTGAGTGGGTTATTTAAAAATAAAGATTTTATAAATATAATATAGTAGAAAATAATATTTTTATTTTTTTTTTTTTTTTTTTGGTTGGAGAAGGTAATATTTTAAAAAGTGTTTAAGTTGTTTTTATTTAAATTTTATTTTTATATTTTTTTTTATAATTTATAATTAAGGGGAGTTGTAAAATTTTTTTTTTTTAATAATAAAAAAGAAAATATAAAAAAAATTAAATTATTATAGTTAGTAAGGGGAAAAATAAGAAGGGAGTTAATTTAAATATTTTTTTTTTTATATAGTTTTTTTTTTTTATTTTAGAATGAGGGGGTTTTTTATATTAGGGAGGTGTTATATTAAAAAATAAAAAAAAAAAAGGATTTTATTATTAAAAAAAATATTAAATTTTTAAAAAAAAGAAGAAAAATTTTTATATTTTTTAATATTTATTTTTTTTTTAATTTTTTAAAAAAGAAAAAAAAAATAAAAGAAAAAAAAAAGAAAAAAAAAAAAAAAAATTAAAATTTAAAAAAATTGGAAAAAAAAAAAAAGGGAGAAAAAAAGAAAAAAAAAAAATAAGGGGTGGGAAAAGAAAAATTGAGGGTTAAAAGAAAAAAAAAAAATTAAAAGGGGAGAAAAAAAAAAAAAAAAAAATTAAAAAAAAAAATTATTTAAAAAATAATTTAAAAAATAAAATGGTAAAAAAATTAAAAAAAAAAGAAAAAAAAATTTTAAAAGAAAAAAAATTAAAGAAAAAAAAAAAAGTTTTTAATTAAAAATTGGAAAAAGTGAGGGAAAGGGGTTTTTAGTTGGAAAAGGGTGTGGAGGAAAAAAAGGATAAAAAAATTTTAAAAAAAAAAAATTAATTTTGTAAGAAAAGAAATGAAGGAAAGTGTAAAGAAAAAAAAAAAGGATTTAAAGGAGAAAGAGAGAATAAATTTTTTAAATATATAAAAGAAAAAAAAAAAAAAAAAAAATAAAAAAAATAAATTATAAAAAAAAAAAGAAAAGGGGAAAAAAGAGGGAAAAAAAAAAGGGAGAAAAAAAATTTGGGGAAAAAAAAAAAAAAAAAAAATAAATTAAAGAGGGGAAAAAAGGAGGAAAAAAAAAAAAAATTAAAAAAAAAAAAAAAAAAAAAAAAGAAGAGAATTTATTTTTTTTTTTGGGTGGTAAAAAAAAAAAAAAAAAAAAAAAAAGAGGGAAAAAAAAAAAAAGGAAGGGGGAAAGTGAAGGGAGAAAAAGGGAGGGAAGGAAAAAAATTAAAGGTTGGTTTTATTAATTTTTTTAATTTTTAAAAGTAGTGGGGAAAAAGGGGAGTTGTTGGGGGTAAAAGGTTATTAATTAAAAAAGAAAAATTAAGGAGATAAAAAAAAAAAAAAAAAAAAAAAAATTTATTGTTTTTTTGGGTTTTTTTATAAAAAATAAAAAAAAAAAATTAAATTTTTTATTTGAGGAAAAATTTAAAAAAAATTAAAAAGAAAAAAAGGAAAAGAAAGGGGGAAAAAAAGGAGGGAGGGGAGAAAAGGTGTTTTTTTTTTAAAAAATATTTTTTGGGGATTAAAAAAAAAGAAATAAAAAAAAAAAGAGGGTAAAATAATTTTGAAAAAGGGATTAATTTTTTTTTATTTAAAAAATTTTTGAGAGGAGGAATTTTTTATGTATAAAAAAAAAAAAAAAAAAAAAAAAAAAAAAAAAAATAAAAAAGGAGAAAAAAAAAAAAAAATTAAAAATAAAAAAAAAAAAAAATATAAAAAAAATTATAAAATTTGAAGTTGAAAAAAAAAAAAATTTAAAAAAAAAAAAAAAGGGTGGGAGAAGGTGGAAAAAAGGGGGGGGGAAAAAAAAAAAAAAATATAAAAAAAATTATAAAATTTTTGGTATAAAATAAAAAAATTTTAAAGAGGATTTAAAAAAAAATGTGGTGGAAGGAAAAAATTTATTTTTATTAATTTATTAAAAAAAAAAAAAATTTTAAAAAAGAAAAAAAAAAAAAAAAAAAAAGGAAAAAAGAAAAGAAAAATAATTTGTGTTTTAAAAAAAAAAAAAAAAAAAAAAAAAAAAAAAAAAAAAAGAAAGAGAAAAAAAAAAAAAAAAAAAAAAAAAAAAAAAAAAAAAAAAAAAAAAAAAAAAAAAAAAAAAAAAAAAAAAAGAAGAAGAAAAAGAAAAAGGGGGAAAAAAAAGAAAAAAGAAAAAAAAAAAGAAAAAAAAAAAAAAAAATAAAAAAAAAAAAAAAAAAAAAAAAAAAAAAAAAAAAGAAAAGAATAAATTGTAATGAAATTTAATTTTTAAAAAAAAAAAAAAAAAAAAAAAAAAAGAAATAAGAGATAAGTTTGGAAAAGAAAGAGGGGAAAAAAAAAAAAATAGAAAAAAAAAAAAAATTATTTTAATGAATTTGTAAAGGAAATTTTTTACTACTTATATGAATTCGTTTGCAATTTAAGCACCAACGTTATGTTATTAAACTTTTTTTAGTGTATGCCTTCTGGTACTAAAAATTTGAAGTGTCTAAAAATTAAGACACAATTTTTATGATGACAATAAAATATTAATATATACTTAAATAAATACTAAAATATAGCAAGCAATAGTCTTTATCATAATAAGAGTTTGTGCACGATTGCGAATGGTTACTGCTCGAATTATGTACAACATATTTTCTAAGCTTACAAATAAAAAAAGTTTAATAACAATATTTCAATAAACTGTAATCATTGACTAAATTTATCAAACGGTTTCACCTTTCCCGAAATTCATTTAAATTGACATCTACTTAATTGACGCCCTCTCACGACTTAACGAAGTACTTTAATACGTAAGTTTAGCCCATTCGACATTTTTTAATTTTTTTTTAAATTTTATGTTATTAAACTATTTTTAGTGTATGCCTTCTGGTACTAAAATTTAAAGTGTCTAAAAATTAAGACACAATTTTTATGATGACAATAAAATACTAAAATATAGCGAGCAATAGTCTTTATCATAATAAGAGTTGTAATGGTATTTTACGTTTGCGCACGATTGCGAATGGTTACTGCTCGAATTATGTACAACATATTTTCTAAGCTTACAAATAAAAAAAGTTTAATAACAATATTTCAATAAACTGTAATCATTGAGTAAATTTGATCTATTAATTAGTTTTCAATAGCAAGAATAAAATATTAGACATCGTCGTGATTGGACAATCGATTTTAACGTACTAATTTTTTCCATTAGAACAAATAAATAAATAAATATACACGCTCAAAGATTGTAGTAAAAAAATTAATGTAATTCACAATATAATTCTCATGCTTACTTCATTTATACACCAAGAAACTTGATTAACAAATATAATTACAATTAACTTACCCCACAGTTAACGTACAATAACCATTGTTTCACTCTCCTCATATAATTGTTGTCTGTTCTGCGTTTTTGAACTAGAGCGTCTGACGTTCTTTTTTCAATGAATTGTACCGACACAAATTAGTGATTATTTCAAACTATTCAATAAATTCTCGTCGACTTAATGAAAACAATTAATTTCTTTTCCAAAAGAAGTAAAAACACAACAATATTTTTCGTCCACAGTAGTCGGGGGTTAATCACTGCTAAAATTGTGTACACAAGATATCCTCTTTGAGTAAGATATCCTTTGATGTCCTCTGATTTCTTAGTGATATTCTCATGATATCTCATGATCTTCATGATATCCTCTATTTTCTCATGATATCCTATGATATTCCATGATATCTCTTTAGTAGCCTATGATATCCCTTTGATATCCTGCGATCCCTTTGTCATACGATTAAAAAAAAATTTAAGGTGTTAAAAATATGCTAAAAATTCTTCATTTTTCTCTTCTGGAATAATTTTAGGCACAATTTCCTTAATAAGTTAAATAGAATACTGTGGTTAACAATAACTGATGAACACTGTATATCTTTTCTTTTATCTTCAGCAAAAGACCAATACTAAATATTTTGGGCAAACCAGAAGAGCAATTGTCAGTAGATTAAAAAAGCGCATAGCTCATTTTAAGTGCAATAGACCCAACACTAGTGTTGCTCATCATGTGATAAATAATAAATATAGTATACGTTGTAATAGCTTAGAATTAGTTGAACAAGAAGTAGATTATAGGATTTATAGTTAAACTCCTTTCTAATTCCGTAATATATTGGTTTACTCAGATGTTGAGCCTTCAATGAAGGAGGTGTGGTAGTGAAAAGGACATTAAAAGCCCATATTAAATATAATTGCCGACGTTACGACCGATCAGTCCAGTTTTTATCAAGGCATTCAAACAATTAGGAAATTAATGTGCCGCTATCCTTGGATTTTCTCATTCCAGATTTTTGTTCCATATCAAATTAAAAAACTCATGTGATTTTACAACAATCAATTATAAAAGTTAAAACGTGTACACATACATATTTTAGGTCCACTTGGGCTTTGCCTGCAGGTATTTAAGTCCCTCACACATTACTTTCCGTATGTGTAGGTATGTAGTATAAAAAACGGTTGTCCCTATAAAATAAGTAATATAATTTACAATTTACGAATTAACTACCAAATAACAATGTTGATGTTTGTTTGTGATTAGGTAACAGTAGGTTTTACAGTGAGTAACTGAGTATCCAACATTTTCGTGTAAAAATTTCTGCAATTTATGTCCGTTATTGTCTGGATGCATAATATTTTTGAGATTGTTATATTAGGAATATTGTTACACTATAAACAATATAGCTTTGTATTCGTTCTTATATGAAAAGTTATATGCGGTGGATCCTTATAGGCAACTCAGACTTATTTTCATACGAATCACCAAAAATATTGCTTCATCCGTTAAATTATGAATGTTTGGAAACCCTCCTTTAGACTTCGTTAATTGACAATCCTGTACAATATGTGTAACGGTCTCTGGATCGTTTCCACAGTCACAATATTAGAAATAAATATAATAATGTTTATTGGTCATAATACCTTAACATAATATTGAAATTATTATGTGTACAACTATAAAATTTTGTAACCAAAAGATTTTTCTGGCTAGCTATCTAAAGGAGAACCGTCTAATCATAAAATATGCACACTCTACATATATATATATATATATATATATATTAGCAACTTTGCCGACAGTATGTAAAGCAGTTACATAGTCGATTCTTCAATAATTATAGCCAACCTAACAGTTGGCAAGTATAAAAATTTCGAATTTGAAATTTTTATACTTTCAACTGTTAGGTTGGCTATAATTATTGAAGAATCGACTATGTAACTGCTTTACATATGTCGGCAAAGTACTAACATTTTCGTACGTGAACGCTTTCACGAGTCGACACTAGATGTCGAAAAACATCATTTAAATATATATATATATATATAAAACTGCTTTACATACCTGTCGGCAAAGTTGTTAATATATATATATATATATATATATATATATATATATATATATTTTATATTTTAGTTTGATTGTTATATATTTGTTGGCCGACACTGTCACTGAAAATAATGAAAGCCAAATTTAATTTGAAAAGTAATCTTTTGTAAAGTTAATATGTTATCATTACAGTAACTGCCTCACTTTGTTTTTGAACGATGATATACAAAATCAAAAATAATTTCTCGGGCAAAGTTAAGTATTTTTTGCGTGTGTATAGTAGAAGGATCTCGGATCTATGCAAAGATATAGATATAGCATTTTTTCCTGACATTCACATTGGATACATCTGTGCTAAATCTAATTTTATGGCAAAAGTAAGGTGGAGCCACATGGTTTATCACTTTGTGTACTAGACTGACTAAATGTATCCAAACTTTATTTCCCTCATACCTTTCTCCCCAAAATACTTTCCTCACCACGTACTGTTTTTCCCGCGTACTTTTCTCTCCAAAACACTTTTCTCCCCTATATTTTCTTCCCCTCTCAAAATACAAAATTACGAAAACAAATAAACGCACAAAAATTAGCTTCCAAGGTGTTATCAGTATTAAAAAGAATTATTGTGTTTATTGTCTACAGTTTCTTTCTTAAACATTCGTAATAACAATTTTAAAAACAAACTTTATTTTTACTAAATTTGATATTTTATTTGAGATGATAGTATACAGGGTGTTTCAATAAAAAAATATATAACTCAAATAATTTGTACAGTGTTATGAAGTTGATTTTTGCTTTACTACCAAAGATACTGCGTAAAAAAATCTAAAACTTTTGTATTTAAAGTTTTTTTCTATAACTCATAAAAGAGCTGTAGGCGAGAGTCAAAAAACACCAAATCAATCATTTAATTGACCCAAAAAAAAAAAGATAGAGTTGGATATGCGTTGTAAGGTATTATTTATTTGTGAAGCGACATCCAGAGTTTTCAAATAGACAGAGTTAAGAGCTTTCGATTGCCTAGGCTACGGAAATAGGCGGAGAAGAGATTGAAATTTTTGGATCTTTTTGAAGAAAACTTTTTTAACATTCTTTAAAAGACACCTCACTTTATTTATTTATTTATTTGTATGGTACATTTTCACCAGATCTACAATATGGATGAATAGCTCAATTCAGCTGAAAAAAATTTTAAGAAAAACTTTAATCATTTGTTTGAATTACCTGAAGGGTCTACCGTGTGAATGAAGAAGAAGAGCTACTGTATTACATTAGAAAATACCACAAAAACATTTTTTTATTTTACTAACATTTTAGATGGTCACGCAATATATACAAACTCTTTGGAAGTTTTGTAGAATGAAAAAGCAAACGACATAATTATGTTATGTCTTCCAAGTCACACAAGGTAAGCACTTCACCTCTTGGATAAATCATTTTTCAAACCTTTCAAAGAAAGAGATTAAAAATCAAATTAATATCTGGATAAAAATAAAATAGAGAATGTAAGAATTGAGGCTTTTACGACCGAAGTCATTATTGAAAATAAAACGCTTTCCGGGATTAGACCGTGTCAAAAAGGTAACCGTAGTTGCCAACGTTTCGCATCGTAAGGGACTTCATCAGGGCGAGAAACTTGAAACAAAACAAAAAAGTTCAAGGTGGACATCTAAAGTGGCAACTACAGTTACGTTTTCGACACGGTCCAATCCCGAAAATCGTTTTTGTTCCAAGGATTGGAAAATTTAATAAAGCAGAACGTATTCACAATGGTACTGTCGAATTTCTTTCTACTGGGCCGATGCCATTTGGAAGAAGGAATAATCTAGAACACCTTTCCAAATATTGGATATGACAGCTGCTAAAAATACTACAATTATAACTCCGTCAAAAATTGAAATTTTTAAAAGTTATGTTATTGAATATCTTCCTGTTATCTAATGTCATACTTTAAAAATATGTTTACATATACAGAGTGATTCAGAAAAACGTAGTCAAGAAAAGTGTGTTAAAAGTCTGAGTTCGACTCTAATAAGAACCATTCTCGATGCCAGAAATATTGTAAGGGCGTTCAAAAATTTGGTATCATAAATACCTGTAAACTCAATTTTTTCAAATGGAAACCATCATTTT
The DNA here is from genome assembly GCA_030710515.1 of Abscondita cerata. Lineage (NCBI taxonomy): Eukaryota > Metazoa > Arthropoda > Insecta > Coleoptera > Lampyridae > Abscondita > Abscondita cerata. Next base: position 51,225 of record JALBCR010000255.1, read on the forward strand.
TTATGTGACTAGTGAATTCTCTTTCGAAAATCATATGGGAAAGTAATGTAACATGTCGTATACCTGAAGTAAGCAGTTTTTGATTTATACGATAAAATCCATTTTTTTGCTAAAGTAAACTACGAGAATTAGAATAACAGATTTTTTATATTAATTTTTTCATTGGCAACATTGCCTTGAAGACAGTTTTAGCCTTCAAAAAAGCCCTCATTTGTTATAATCGAAACGTCCGGCAATTTTACACTAAAAAGCAGAAGATTTTCTTTTTTTCCTCTACTTTGAAGATCCTTAAAATGAGTAATGTTATTATAAACAAATTAAGGTTTTTCGTAGGTAAGACCGAATTGCGCCCTGCCGAGTCCACAATATACTAAACCAGCGACACACGAGGCGCATGAAAAGGTCAACATGCAAACCTGCATCAAGCAGACCATTCATACATTCATGCTTACATAATAAACGTACCACATGCAAAAACACCCATTAGAAAGATCACAAAAGCAATTTAAACGTAAGGAAGTTGTTATCCCAATCATCGTAGTCTACTTTACAAAAAAATTGGATTTTATCGAATAAATCAAAAACTGTTTATATCAGGTATTACAGGTCAAATGTACGCAAAATTTCACTAGTAATTGTATGGTGCAAAAAAAAATCTTTCGTTTTTCTGAATTACTCTGTATATATAAAAATATTTTTAAAATGTTCAACTTTTAGTCTATTTAGGAAACCTGGTCATACTTTTTCAAAGAAGTAGTCTGAAATCTCATAATCGAACAATTACACACTAAATTGACACTGTAGGTTTCGAAAATACGACATAGCTGTCATGAAATGGTAATTGTTTTATTAATATCTTAGGTTAGAAAAAAGACAAAAATTTGCGGTTTGGGCTAGCTTTTTGGAAATTTCATCCGTCTATCGAACCATGTAAATGAAAATATAGCGTCCTATTTAAATTTTTCAATTATACATCACATAGAAGTTCCTAGCTGATGCGAAGAGAGTAAAAGAAGATCTTTCCAACGAAACCTTACATTTAGTCAAACGGAAGTTATTGACATATGCTAAAAATAATAATTGACTTACCCCCACCACTTTATTTTATAAGACAGAGCAAATTTTCCAATAATCAGAATAGCATTATTTGAAATATTTCTTAATGTGCATGTTTCTTAGAAAAATCCCGTTTTCTGATTGACTAAAAAAATTGCGTCATCTAGCGGCCTTTCTTTGAACTCGAAACAAATTTCTATCAGTTTTTTTTTCGACTTATTTACCAATAAAAATTTTTTTGTAGAACTAATGGTTACCGAAATATGGCCGGCGTCCATTCTTAATACATACACACAACATACGATGTGAATTCATTTTTAATATTTTAAATTTTTGTTACTAATACACAATAATGTATCAATCTTTTGATTATGAAAATACAAAGCTACAATTACATCAAATATTTCAAATATTCATTGTATAGAGTAGCTTTTAACCTACAACTCATGGGGGCTGTACCATTTATGTCAGATAGTTGGCTATCTTTAAAATGATCTAAAATTGAATTTTTCATTTAGTGAAGTATGAAAAATTTTGAAATAGTGATATTAAAAATATGAAGTGATTTTCTTCATAAAATAATAAAATATAATTTTGGGGGCATAAATTCTTAGTTTACCTGAGTTTTATATAATGCATGGAGTAAAATCTAAAATATAAAAATTTTTGCTCCTACTCTATTTTATTAAACTTTTTATTTATGAACATATTATTTTTTCAGAGAAGTTTCTAACGATTAATGTTGGATATCATTATATTTAATTCAAAATTTAGTTTTAAAGTTAAGAAAAAAATGTGTAATATCATAAATAAAAGTTATTAATAAAAAGTTTAATAAGAGAAAAAAACAAACAATTGACACAGAAAAAAGTACGTCAATTAAAAAACTATGCCAATTTGGTAGCTTCAAAAACGTTTAACGGCAAATAAAATTTGTTACATAAACCAAAAATTGGCACAACGCGTCCCAACTATTATCAAAGTAAAAGTCGTGATCAACTCTTGCTCCCACATTTAAGTAATTAATAATTTTAAGCAGCATGTTGAAAAAAATTGTGTCACTAGTTAATTGATACATTAATCGGATAATAACTCTGTTGTGTAAAAACTTTTAAAAACATTAATTAAGGTTTGTCTTTAACAAAAGTGTGTTGCGATTAAGCAAATGAATCATTAGTTAATTAAATATTTTAAAAAAATTCTCTTCAAGAAGAATAGTTATACTGATTCTTTAATATAAACTTATTTTATTTGCTAGTAAAGTTAAAAAGTTTAGTAAGATCGTTAAAGGGAACGAGGGGAATTTTGTAAGCATGACGTAGTACATATCTCGAATTTGATTCGTTTTAAAATTAATGGTGTATGCGCTGTACGTTTTCAAAAAACTGTTGATATCGTGAATGTGGTGTACTTTCATGTACTACGCTTAGATTATATCCACCTGCCAATCCAATCTGCACTTACGTAGTCGCGACGACGACGTTATTCCGTCATCGAAATGTGTTTAGTTGCGTCGCAGCACTCGGATTAAACAGCCGCCAAAATTTAACATGTTCGAAATCGGAAAAATTATTTTCATTAAAACAAAGTTGAACTGAAACAATAACAAAGTGGTATGTGGTGAACAAAATTTCAAAATTCAAATTCTTTAAAAACCTGTTGCTGATGCTTAAATTTGTTGTAGTAGTGTGTACTTGATTTTTTTTCAGTGCAAAGCTTTTAATTAATGTCATCCGTAAATCGTTCTTTTTTAATAGCAATATTCAATTTTTTGTATTTTAATCAATCAAAGCTTTATCATTCTTCGAAATCGGAGTTATTAAAAAATTTGCAGTTACTTACTCATTAATGTCAAAACCTAATGTTGTAATAATAGAGTAAATGAAGACTTACGTGCTGTAATTGATCTCGACGATTTCCAGCCCATTTAATTAATTAAATGCGTTATATTTAGAAAATGATTAGTAGAATTAACTTTCTTAATTTAAATAAATTCGTTACGTACAATTCGTATCAACTTTTTTGTCCGTTTCGCCAAATAATGAAAAATATTTATAAAGTAATATCGAGTCGCATATTTTTTAAATGATACACGGACACGTAAAAATAGTATTTTTTATGTGGCATTCGTTCAATTTATTTTTACACAATTATTATACAATTTTTATTAGATTCTTTTAATGTAATATTTTAATAACGCAAAATTATGGCAAAACAACTAACAGATTCTAATAATAATTCTACTTTTCTGGGAGTAATAACTAATTTTTCTTCATTTGATTACGGAAATTAAAGAAATTGTGTACAACTTTTTTCTGAAAAAAGTATTTGAACGAATACATGACATTAATTAATTATGGCTTTAGGTTTTTTTAAAACTACTTTCGTAAAGAAAACAATGGAGATATTGAAGCTAAGATAATTCATAAAGGACAATATAAATAAGCAACATGTCGACAAACGTTTACGAAAATTTGCCTCTGGCAGAATTAAAGAAACAAACCAAAGAGAACGACGATAACGAAATATCAGAACCTCACAACATTAATTTGCTCCAAAATGTTGTGAACACATCGAACGGTAATGGTAAAAATCCATCGGACGAAGATAATTTCGGCGTGGCTAAAAATGGAAAAAAAAGCATTACGGACATATTTTTTAGAAAAAATAAACGTGTTAAACTTCACATTAATGATGATGTTAAAGACCACGCCAGTGATTATTCGATTACGACCGATCATGCAATCGTAGATGATTCAAAATCTATCGATACCGTTGAAGATGGAAACAAGATTTGCACTAGAAGTGGAAATCAACATTCTACATCGCTTTCAACTTTTGATGATGGCTATGAATCTTGTAATAGTACTCCACTTGGTTCAGGTAAGATATTTTATTATATATTTTTTATTGAAGATTTTCATATAAATCGAAATGGAATTTCTAAAGCTGCTGTAAATTGACGTAAGGATATTGCCTTTGGCTATACAAAAGAAGTAGGATTTGCGTGTGTTCACAAACAATAATTTAAATGTAGCAAACACGAGATTTACCTAAGAATATTATAAAACATACACAGAATTTTTTTAAAAGCTCGTGTCGTTTATAAAACATTCTTTTGACAAAGACGTTTCAAGCAGCATCTATTTGTTAAATAAATTGTTACGGCAAATTGAACCTGAGTAAGAAACATTTAATCCACCGTAAAAAACGAATTAATTTTGTTTACAATGTCATTAACAAGATACGAGCTCTCAGTTTTCAATTTATTAATTATCTGCATGTAAAGCTAACATCCTTACTGCTGAAAATTATTTCTGAAAGCCACTAAACCATGTGCATTAAAAATTTTAATTTTTGTAGTTTGTTTAAGTTTATTTAATACGTATGATATTAAGTGCTGCATTATTTTTTACTTTTTAAAATAATCAATCAAGAGTTGAAAGTACAAAACTTAAAATCTGAAATGCATTGAACATTTTTTGCTTTTGAAAAAATTTCTACGAAATAAAATTGATAAAACCACGTATTTTTTTGTTTTACATCGTAATTGTAGATATTACGCAGTAAATTCGTTGAAGCATCGTTTTCACGTGTATTTAAAATCTGTCTGTAACAGCGATATTTAGATATTTGATGAGAACTATTGTTTCTCCTAGTTGAAGCAAAAACATATTAATTGTTTGAAATAATAGTTATTGCACAACAATAACGAACGTAATAGATTTTTTCACATTTTAAATAAGAATTATTGTTTTGACTCAATTTATTTGATATTTGAAAAAATATTATGTAACTTGTATACAGGGTGATTCAGCTAACCCGTTCATTAGAAGTTTATGGACTTTCCGTTGAAATATTTGTTTAAAAATTTGGAATAAGGATTGCTCAAAAAGTTATATTTAATTAAAATATTTCAGCTTTTCTAGCACCGGAAGTGGTTACCAACTTTCTTATTTTAAATGGAATTATATATTGGATTCTACGCTAAAATCTGAGTTACTTTCATGTAGCACAACCTATATGAAAAATGAATAGTTTTTGAGATATTCTCATTTTTGAGAAAAATTGGTTTTGTAGTATTGTTTTCAAACGCTTGTCAATGATTGAAAAAGAAAGTTATAGTAACAAAATTTGGGCTATACTTAGGAGGACTATTAAGTTTTTAAATGATGTGTAATTTGACATCTCATTATTTACAGGGCTAAATCTGACTAACTTCAACTGCCCAAAAGTCAATTTTTTTAAATGGAACACGCTGTATCTTGTTGCTCTATGTGATGGAGAATTAAGTGGTCTTTCAATCTTTATAAGGGTTCCCCTATACCATTTTCCTGCTATCGATGTATTTACATTCGACACACAATATTTCTCTATTTTATTAAATAATTTCTGACTAGTGGCCTGTGGAAATTAAAACAATGTGCCTTATTTATCAAACTTGTAAACGTCGACGTGACACATTATACACGATATGAAATCCACCAAGAATATTCGAATGAAGATATACTAAATTTATTTTTATTCATGGAGAATGTTACAAGATTATTGAAAGAACTTGCCGTTTGCTTAACGAGAGATATCTACATTTATGGCCTCTAAATAAAATTACATTGCAAAAATAGAAGCAAATTAATTTAATTATTAATTTAGCAACTGTTCGATATGCCTTCCGTGGTTTCTAAGCACAATAAAACTCTTCTGTTAACTTCAGCTATTGTGGATTTTTGAACCATTTGCACATCTACTTCAGCGAAGGCAGTTTGAACCCAATGTAATAAGTCATCTCTGTTATGGACTGGCCTTGAATAGACTTTAGTCTTGACATACCCCATAAAAAATCCAGGGTTTTAGGTCAGGTGATCTGGGAGGCCATAGAGATGGACCATTGCGTCCAAACCAACGATCTTCGAACATATGGGATAATTCTTGATAAACCTCATGGGTTGAATGGGCTGGAGCACCATCCATTTGGTACCAACATGAATTTAGAAGATTTAGGGGTAAATTTTCCAAAAAATTTGAAACCACTCCTCTAAGCATTTCTAAATATTTGCGAGAATTTAAATTTTCGTCATACACTTCAAAACAAACACGATTATCCATAATTAAACAAAAAACATTAAAACTAAATTTGTCTTGAAAGTTACCTTCGCGCACCATCCGAGGATTTTGTTCTGCCCAATAATGCCAATTTTTCCTATTAATGATTCCTTCTCTACTAAATTTTGACTCATCGGTCCAAATATTTTTTCAAAAATTTGGGTCTTCATGCGTTTTCAATAAAATGCTTTCACAAAATGCTACACAACGTATTTCGTCACCTGGGCGGAAAGCTTGTGTTTTATAATAGAAAAAGCATGCATTTTACGTTGTGCCAAAATTCTCTGTATCGACGAGTAGGACAGTCCCAAATCTTCAGACGCAGCTCTGATCGATGCATGTGGATTTGCATTAAAATATGCCAATACATTTATTTCGTTGTCTTTATCACCGGTGACTACCTTGGGGCGTGTTCTAGTACATTGAATTCCAAATTGTTTAAAATTTGCTTCTATTCTCTTAAACGTTTTACTTAGAGGTAGCAAGTGCGGATATCTCTCGTTAAACAAACGGCAAGTTCTTTCAATAATTTTGTAACATTCTCCATGAATAAAAAATAAATTTAGTATGTCTTCATTAGAATATTCTTGGTGGATTTCCATATCGTGTATAATGTGTCACGTCGACGTTTACAAGTTTGATAAATAAGGCACATTGTTTTAATTTCCACAGGCCACTAGTCAGAAATTATTTAATAAAATAGAGAAATATTGTGTGTCGAATGTAAATACATCGATAGCAGGAAAATGGTAACAGATAGGTATAGGGAACCTTTATGAAGATTGAAAGATCACTTAATTCTCCATCACATAGAGCAACAAGATACAGGGTGTTCCATTTAAAAAAAATGACTTTTGGGCAGTTGAAGTTAGTCAGATTTAGCCAAACATTTTGAACACCCTGTAAATAATGAGATGTCAAATTAGACATCATTTAACAAATATTTCAACAAGAAGTCCATAAACTTCTAAGGAACGGGTTAGCTGAAACACCCGGTATAATGACGATATTAAAACAATAAAATTTCTACCATATAGCAGACTACTAATGCCCATGTTAAGAATGACCAATTACAAACTTCCATTGTTAGCAAGCTTTGGTTGAAAATGTATAAAATTAAATGTGCTGTATGTAGCTGTATCATAACATTCACAAGATTCATAATGGCATTTTGCTCACGTGTGGTATATAACATTTTAGATACAGGCACGTAAATTCTTGTAGCCGAAAATAGTATATTTTACTATAAGAGACGAAATTGAATTCATCTCAAATGGTAAATATTATTACTTTTACGAAATGCGAATATAAGGAGACATTTCACTGTTTAAGGTTAATATAAGGGAAAATGACATTAGCTAAGTCGGTAATACAGATTTCCATCAATTTTGATGAAACAATTTAAAAGTGAATGATAAAAATTAAAATTTCACACCGTGAGAACCTTTGTTGAAAAATAAAGTGGTTCTTTCATATAAAAAAATTCATATGAGTTCAGAAAAAAACAAATTTTAGGGGTGGCTTTTTCTCTCTCTTGGAACTATATGAGAATACCACAAAAATATTCATAAAATGCTTTTTCGGTAACAAGAAATGTTCACTCATTTTTAATTTTGTAACATTTTTTGTTTTTATGAAGAAATTTAAAATTGTTTTTTATGCCATCTTTAAGGGGCTGTAACTAAGCAGGGGTTGCTTGAATGAATTTTTTTATATAAAAAACCCACACTATTTTATGACATAGAATCACCACTTTTCGCACTTATTTCCTGCATGTATAAGTAGAAGAAAATAATTTCACACAAACTAAAAAAAAACAAGGGTTGTTATAGTTATGAAATAAACAATTTGGTATTTTTTTTACAAGTTGCGTTAATTTGTACAAACCTTCGCCTCTTTACTATGCAGGTTGTCGGATATTGAACAATAAAACTATTGATTTTCTAAAGGGATGAAATTGAAAAGTTTTTTCCTAAGGCACTTGATGATACGGTTTTATAAAACAAAGATATATGAATTGTCGGTGACTAAAAATGTCAATGAATAATAATGGTCTATATTCCATACGTAACGACATTTAAGTATAATTTTTTACAACTTTGCTTAATATATTTTAAAATAATCCGATTAATTTATATGACAAATTATTAATTTTTTAGTGAATATTATTTAATTTAATAAAATATACCGAGTGCCCCAAGAAAAAGGTGACGTAGGCGTTTACTATGTTACAGTTAACACAATTTGAACACAATATAACAACATTAGTTTACTCCCAGGCCCCTAGGAGCCTCACGAACGAAGTAACACCGTTCCCTCAAGTGCGTTGCCTATCTTACCAATGCAACAGCACGCCGCGATATACTTAACACTGGCCCAGTACTGGGTATGCTTGTTCCCCTATTCTAGCACCGTGAACAGACAACCGAGGTTCATAAGGTTCAAATATAAGTTAAGATGTTTTGTTAGAAAAACGAAATATAAAAAAATTATGTCATAATAATGATTGTTTATAGTTTAAAGCGTATTTTTAAAAACATTAATATAATAAGTTACTGTTTATGAATTTTATTTATTAATCCAAGACAAGAGAACTTGTTATAAACGCTTCGGTCGATGAGTTCATAAAATGGTCGGGTTCGGATTTATACCACAAATTTACACGGGTTCGATTCCGATTGCCGTAACTTTATTATCGATGTAGCTGTAATTCAATTTTTATAAAATGAGTTTAAATTTTGAACTTCTAATTTTAACTAAAAATTAATATATTTTGCTTTCACAAATTTCCAACAAAATGAAACAAAAACAAAAAAATTACGGCAATTGGAATCAAATCCAGGTTTTGTGAACAATACATTACCCGACAAAGGTTTAGTCAGCTCATCTATTAAGACGTTATTACTAAGTGTCACTTTTTTTATGGGACACAGTGTAGAGAATACTCAGAACAAAGTTAGCAAAATTCTTGGTTTACTCAGTTTTTCATTCTGAAGAACTTTTATTAATAACATTTGTGGGTATCTTGTCCCCAAAGAGCATTTACTGTTGTAAAAAAACGTTTTATAAAAATTTCAAGAGCGCCCTTGATTTTTGAAATCTAAAATTATGCCACAAATTAGTTGTCAACCAATCAGGGCTGATCCTCAGAAGCTCAAAATTCAATTCGAATATTTTTGATTTTGACGTGTATTGACGTATGCTAAAATTACGATAGTCAATTTTTCTTTTAAGTGACACCCTGTATAATTGTTGATAGATTACTAAGGCATTTTTTCTCCATAGAACAGCGTAAAAAAATTGTACAGTTGTGTTATCAACTTTTTGAGAAAAATAACAAAGAGTCATTATATATCTTACTTTATAATGACGATACAATGAAATATAATTTGGTTTCATGGAAACAAAAAAAAGACTTTATTATACCTACTTTTAACGCATTCTCGATAAGTTACCAAAATTTAATTAGAAAACATTGTGGACGCAAATATAAATATATATGTATGGTTTATAGTATATAGTCAGAAATACATCATCTCCTCCGGAATGTATAAGGCCCAGATGATTCTATATTTGCATATGAACTTCCCGAAGTTACCGATAGGTGGCGATACGTGTCACATTATTATAATATTTTGGTTTCCTGTTATTTTCACACCTAACATTCAATTTAAAATTAATTCAAACAGACTGGATAGTATATCGTAGTAATATTTATACAAATGAAATATTAAAAACTTTGTTCCTTCGTGTGGTTACATTATTTCCGGGAATTACAGCGCGCTGCCATCTTTGATGAAATATAATCGATTCTGAATCGATATCCATCACGACACTATAATCGCGATATTCAATCAATGACGAAACCGGAAAGCCGACGCATAACGCCAACTATCGGTGCCTGAAGCAAAACACTAACACATATAAAGAATCTACTGTTTGTATCTATGGGACGTTCTACATTCCGCGGGAGATCATGTATTTCTGATATAGTGTATTGTTTTCTTAAACTAAACCTACCTAAACTGAATGATTCGGTATATAACAAATATTTCATCATTTTTTATTAGTTTTACATATTAATATCGCTATCCGAAATTGTGACAAAACCGAGATTTTATTCCATAAAGTTAACTGATTTTTGAATATTGTAAACAATATGCTTAGACTTCTGGAATAATTTTATTAAATTTTTTAGTCTTAAAAATTAAATTAATATAAAAGTTCATACAAAGTCTACTAAAATACGTCTTTTAACCACAATTGCATGAAGAACCACTAAATAATCTAACATGTTATATTTATTATGACAAATAATTATAAATCGTATAATGTCCTTAATTGTAATTTATTTGCAGAAATTAGATTTATAATGAAGTTGTAATACTTTCCATGGCAACCGGATGCGCTCAAATTATGGAAATATTTTACGGCATATTAGATTTACAACAAATACTGTTACTTTTTTTATAAACGAATGATGGATCCATTTTAATGTATTGGAATTATTAATTAATAAAATATATATATGTCAGCCAATACTTAAATTTTTATTAAATTGTTACCGGTTTCGATTAAACTACAAAAATTAAAACATTCTGCCAAATTTAGTTATCTTCCTTTTGCGCCATCTTTACTTACTTTTAAAAAATAATAATTTTATGTCAATTTGACTTTTTCAAAAAAAGAATTAATTTTTGAATGTAAGTAAAATTTTTAATACAGATTTTGTACGAAGATAATTTTAATTTAATTATAAAATCGAAACCGGTAACAATTTAAAAAAAAAATATATATATATATATAAATATATATATATATATATATATATATATATATATATATATATATATATATATATATATATATATATATTATTAATTAAATACTGTTACACTTAAATATAAAACTTTAGCTAGTCATTAAATGAATTACAATGCTGCACCTTGCTTCGTACGTCCATAGTATTTAGTAGTACTGGTTTGTAAAATCAACGCGATTATGTTCTGAGTATTTGGAATGTGAACACACTAACAAATTTTTACTATACATCTTATACATACATTGATTTTCATTTTTGGAATACAACACAAAAATGTTTTTGTTTTTTAATTCTATACAACTTCTTTTTAACATTTTGTTCTGCAATAAGTAACTAGTAACCCAGATACGATAATTACGTAAAATTATTATTATCTTAAAGAATATTAATTATACAAAAAACATGAAAAACAGTTCTTGTAAATTGCCATGTTTACAACTTTCGTCTAAATTTTTTGGTTTTCATTTTTACGAGCAAAATTCTTACGCATACAAGCAGTAATCTAGGTTACTATGAATTAATTTTTGTAAGGTTTTCGGTACTTCACAAATTTTAAGATTTTTTTAAATTTTTTGAACAAAATTATTTAAGTCGTAGAGCGCTTTCTATACACTTATTTTATTAGTATCTGGGCGATGTGAAGTTCTGAGCAAAACGTTTGTTTTGATGTTAGAGGGATCATCAGGATGACTCACTGCAAAAGTTACATGATTGTGTTCCAGCTAACATATACGGATAATCTACGATTAAGCAAAATTAATCTCTATAATCTGTACACACTGGTTCATAGAACGACTACGTCATTAAATCGTTACCAGAATTGCTCACGCGATTGAGATTAACGTTAGAACCCTTTGTAATAAAGTCACCAAGCAACTATATAATTAATAGTTTATTTGATAAAACTATGCAAAACCTTGTAGTCAACGACCACCACACGTAGTTTTGGGTCTAATTTTGATTACAAAAGAAAATTTTATTTTAGAAAATTATTTTATACGCGGTTTGTCAAAAAATATGAATGTTACTCAAGAGTAAAGTGCCTTTATTTTTGACAATCTCAAAAATTGTTATTGAAAAAATTGATCAGAACTAAAGACAAAGTTCAAATATTAAATTACATTGAATTAAATAACATAACATTTTTTTTTTTATTTTTGATCTAGAATAGCAATGCAAGTGTTACTGTATTGACAGAGAAGGCAGATATGTTAACATATTATTATTTTAATGTTGTGTTAATTAGATTTTTATAAATAAATTTGTTTAACACTTACTGAACGGAACGGAAAAATATCATGTTTGTAATAAATAAAAAAGATAAATGTTTGGTATCGATAATTTTTAATTTAAGTAGCACAACGTAATTGCATATTAAAACATAATATTGTTTTATTCCGAACAACTTATCATCATTACAATTTTTGTCAAACCTCGTATATGACTGAAAAAATTTAATATCTGATGATTGTATTTTAGATTTTAGAACAAACAGAACATTTTATAAAGTATAATTTTTTATCGTAAAGTTAATAATAAAAAATTTTCCCTTCTGTTGCCAACTTAAGTAGACAAACTGTATAAATGTTTTCACCCCACTTCTCTTATAAATCGTCATAAGAACCGTAAAAAAGAAAGTAATTTGTTCATACACTATACAATAAAGGGTTACATCGATAGAAAACAAAACATTTCTTTCATTGTACCTTTCTTGAGCTTGAGTATTTTTTTCTTCTTTTCTTTCCTCCTTTTTCCATTTTCCTTGCATACCTTCCTTTCTTACAATCCTTTCTTCCGACCTAAACGTTATTTTCTGTCTACTAAATTTCTTTCCAATACTTCTTTAAAACAGTATTATCTCTTCTTCTTTACATTTGATTGCTCTCTTTCCCACCTGCACCCATATTTTTCTAATTTTATTTGTGTTCTCACTGTATAACCCGATGTTTCTTTTCTGCCCAACTCTGTCCAATGCATTTCCAATTTTTGCCACTCCTTTCACTCTAAGTCTCCGGTCAGTAAGTACATCACTAACTTTTTGAACATAAATTTTCGTTTTTACAACTCTTTTCTTTAACTCTGTTAAGTCTGGAAAATGCACAACCATAATTACATTATACTACCATTTAGGAGACTTGCAAAAAGTTTAAATTTATTTGATTGCGATTGATGCGTCGTAATAGCCGCGCATAAACGGCAGCGCTTTTAGTGAGCGCGTCCTGTTGTCCGGTTCCAAATTAAAAAACTCCAAAACTCATAGTTAATAATAAATCTTGTAAAACACACTTAGATGGTCCAAGCATCAATATTTGATAAATGTAGTATTAATGTATTCAACACATCTGTATTTCTTATTTCTGAAAATAAATTTTTATATTGCATGTCAAACCAAAACTTCAAAAATTTTTAAGGTTTTGTTACAAGCAAAGTCTAATTTATTTTCTCAACAGTGACAGTACTGTATATCTTGATATATTTCATTCTGCACACATTGGCTAGTTTCATTACTTGTAGGTATATTAATTTTGATGATTTCATGATAATAGGAAGGATGTCGTGAGGTTTGGATTTTATCAGTTTTATTAAAGAGAATAATAATTTTAAATTTATTAAAAAATATTAACAATTTTATTTTTAATTAAACTTAAAAAATCCATCTTCTAACACTTTTAGTGTTATACGTATGGTACTTTCAATAGTGTTAACAGAAACAACTACTGAAACAATGTACAGGGTGTCCTATTTTCGATGTAATTGAATTGAATTTGTCTCAAAAATCGGGCCAAGGGTCCCGACCACGGTTTTTCTCTATCAATTCGAGAAATACCTGAAACCCTCCAATTACATCGAAAATAGGACACACTGTACAATGTTACGTACAATTATAAATAAAATAGAAAACAAATGTATCCAAATATAACTTTTTTGTCCACATGAACTAAATTATTTGGTAATTTTAATTATGGTTTAAAAGTTAATTTCTTGCACAAATAAGTAACAATATATTAAAATTTACTAAAAAAGGTTATTTACGAGGGCGGATTGATATTGAAGCTACCTAAGTAGGAAAAAACATTTATTTTTCAAAACCATTTATTTCTCAACATAGTTTCCTTTTAGCTCAATACACTTAGTAAGACGATATTCCAACTTTTTATACTATCTGAATAATACGATTTTGGGAACCCCAAAATACGCGTTAGTTTTGGTAATCACTTCTTTGTTTGAGATGAATCTTTTTTCTACAAGCCATTTTTTCAAGTTTTGAAACAGGAAAAAGTCACTAGGAACTAAATCTGGACTATAAGGTGGATGATCAACCAATTCGAAGTGTATTTCACGTAATTTTAGTATCGTATCTAATGTTGTGTGAACCGGTGCGTTGTCTTGAAGAAAGAGCACTTTTTTCTTCTTTAAATGTGGTCCTTTTTTCTTGATTGCATCAATCAATTGATCCAATAATGCACAATAATACTTTCCTGTGATTGTGGATTTATTTTCAAGAATATCGATGTGCAATATTCCGTGTGCATCCCAAAATACAGTGGCCATAACCTTGCCAGCCGATTTCACTGTCTTCGCCTTCTTCGGAGCACTTCCACCAGCTTTCACCCATTGTTTCGATTGATTTTGTGTAGTGGTGGACCCACGTTTCATCAACAGTTATTAACCGACGCCAAAAATCAACAGGATTACGCTTTATCATGTCCAAACATCGCTGTGAAGTGGTCTGTCGAACTCGTTTTTGTTCGACACTGAGCACACGCGGCACCCATCTTGCCGATAGCTTTTTCATATGCAAATGTTCATGCAAAATGTTGAATATAATATGTTTACCATTTCAACAATCTCACATAACTTCACTCGGCGATTATTCATAACGATATCGAGGATTTTCTTAATATTTTCTTCAGTAACCACCTCTTTTGGCCTTCCTGTTGATGGTATTGTTGCAGTGCTTGTTCCGCCCCGTTTAAATTCAACAATCCAATATTTTACTACGTAATCTGACGGAGCAGACTCATCGTAATGTTTATCGAGCTTTTCTTTTGTCTCTTTGGCCGTTTTCCCTTTCAAATAATAGTGTTTAATCATTGCACGAAATTAACTTTTTTCCATTTTTTAAGAAACATAAAAGTTGCTTACTTCAAACGACTACACCTAACAATTTCAAAAAAAAAAATTTGTGTTTGTGCTGGCATCTAGCGCTAGGTAGCTTCAATATCAATCCGCCCTCGTATTTCATAGGATTTCATTAATTTACTTAATTTACGGGGCGACTTGATTTTAACTACATTTACTTTTTAATGGTATCACTCTTGCTTGGGTTTTCATTTTATTTAAATTGATATCAATATAATACGACAGTTTTATTTAAAATACATACGTCTTAATTTTTACAAAAACTGTATAATATCAGAGTTAATAAGAAACTAATTTATTTTTAATTACTATCATATACAGTGTGGTCAAACTAAAAGGCTACGAGATAATTACGAGTAAAAACCAGATGGAAAGAAAACCCCAAAACATGCTAATAGTAATAAGAAGGTGGGCGCAATTTGGTCAAATTTGCGGTTTTGTTTAATCCATCGGGTTTTCTCGTAATTTGTTCCTTAATCTTTTATTTGAACACCATGCATAAACCATTAAAAATTGTAAACAAAATCTATGTGTTGTTATACAGAAAGGATAAAAGAAATTTCATAAAATTTGACTTTAAATTAATTGAAAATGTATAGGGTGAATGACATTATTATTTCCCGGAAAAGTCGAGATCCCGAGTAGATGGCTATGAACTTAAGAAATTTAAATGGCCCCATATGTCAAATGTGGTATCGTTGAAAAGATCTTTAAAAAATAAACAACTTTTGCAAGAAACGTTTTTTTATTGCTGTCATCCTTTTCGAGTAATATTCGATTGAAGTTATTAAATTTATTTAATTAAAAGTCAGCATTTAAAATCTAGCTACATTAGACAATGTAAGTAGATGAGCTCAACAGTGTGAATGGAAGAAATTTTGAACACTTCAATCAAACCTAATAACTAAAATCAAATATTACTCAAAAAAGGTAGCAGTAATAAAAAACTTTCCTTCAAAAGTTGTTGATTTTTTCAACGACACTACATTTGACATATAGTGCCAATTAAAATTCATAAGTTCATAGCCATCTACTCGGGATCCCGACTTTTCCGGGAAATAATAATGTCACCATTCAATTATTTACTACGGCTTTTGTAATCAACTTAAAAACAAACAATTAAAAATGTTAAAGCCGCTGATGATTTGTAAGTAGCGTTAATTACTAAACTTTATAATTAAAATATTATTTGGAATAAATTTTCTAACTCAAACAAAAATTAGAAAAATATGTTTTTTCCCGAAATCGTCACTAAAGTACAAAAAAATTGGCAGTAAAGTAAATAAAATCGGCACTAAAGTAATTCTTTATACGACGATTTCAGTTCACATTTTCGCCGGTAGAGATGTGTAAAATGTATGTAAATTTTAGAATCGCCCATGCGCGGGGGAAACATTTCACGTAAAAAAGGAAAGATACATTTGCTACTTAAAGAATGTTATAAAATTGTCATATTTTGTTCAAATTTTAGGATTTCGAAAAAAATTTACAATGTACCTCGCCACTAAAGTTATTTTTCATGACTCACGTGTTTCATTTGCCTCGGCTATCGCCTCTGCAACTAAAAAAAATCCGTCATGAGAAATAAAACTTTAGTGCCGCCTTTGATACATAAATAACTATTTTCGATACGTGAATTGAATAATTGTTTGTAACTTTTAAAAATACTTGTATTTTTATAAATAAATAACAAACCTAATTATTATACATATTTTTTTTATTAACACAAAATAAACATTAAACACTACAATAGAAAAAATTAATTTTAATATTTATTTAAGCAGGATTACTAATACTAATACGTATGTAATTCATAAGCTTCCGAAATATTTTGTTACGTCTTTACCAAAACTAATCTATGAACAACATTCAAAATAGAAATTACGAAATTCCTAGCAGGTAGCAATTACTTTAAAAAAATTTAAATGTATTTAGTCGTCAATCCAAACTACTGACAAACGTAATGCTAACCCCGGCTATAAACAATAATTGTATATAATAAAAAATTAAATTTTGTCTTAATGCCTACTTTACAATTTACATTATTAAACAAATCAAAACATTCAATGTACCAAATTTTTTCTGTAATTTATACATAAATTCGCTTATTACTATTAAATTAATAAACTACTTTTACTCGTTTTGTTATCCGCAAGAACGAAGAATCTAATTAATATAGTTGTGTACGTAAAAAAAATATAATACCTGTCAGTGTAACTGATACTTTCCTACATATTTGGGCATGTTGTTAAGAAATCAAATTATTTGATTGACACTTAACTGTATTTTAAGAATTTAAAACGCGGATAACTAATAAACAAAAAATGAAGAGGTCATAATGTTTTAAACTTGATTATTATTTATTTATGTACTTGCAATCCGATAAACATGCTTGAGTATCACATCGAGTAGCTGGGTACTATTTTAATTTTAAGTTTATATCCGCCTTTTCCTGCTAGAGCTATTCATTTGTAGTTTTAAGACATCTCTAGAGGCTTGTTTAATACATAAAAACGTTTTTGGTTGTCATAATGTTGATTGTTATTGTCATAATTAAATTTTTATATTATATATATGTTGGGGGGTACCGTATGAGTACCAAGGTACTCCCTATTAACCTAGAAGTAAATGAATAGATTTTTATACATTTTTATTGGAACAATGTGCGAATCTAATAACAACACAAAATAGAACTAGTTATAAAATATATCAACACAAAAACAACACATTTTTAAAATTGTTTGATAAGTACCTCTAATGATTGGAGCTGGGATAACGTGTTGGTCACACACAGGATTCTTGCAACTGCTTCTTTAGTTTTACCGGTTTCTCTTCGGTTTTAATTTTTACAAATTAGGCAATAACCAAACTTCACTTTTGAGTGGGGAGTTACTACGACGTTTTGTACTGGGCCCAATTTTGCCCCAAGAACACTTTCCATAGCTATTTTGACAAAATAAAAATGTGATCTCGCCCAAACTCTTTAAATAAAACTCGATGGCGATCATTTCTAAAAACCACTTAAGAATTATGCTGTGTTAAAATTGTGTAACCAGCTTTGTCTAAAATGTGATAAAAAAGGCTAATGGCCAGAGGTTTGTTCTTCTATTGGTTGTGTACTTTAAAACCATTTGGTCTATACCTGCTTTTGTCGAATTATAGTTGAGAATTACTTCAGGCATCTTCTGTCTGTAGTGCTGACAGTTCTATGTATTCCAAAATCAAGATGACGGTTTTACTTTTTTTGGGAACAAAGGAACACAGAGTCCCGCTTTCTGAAAATCTAAAAACTATTTCTTTGAAAATTTTATATGGAATGGAACCATTATTTTTTCTAAGTGCTCCCTATTGTAAGTTTTTGGATTTCAGATCTTCCGATCAATGTAAAAAAAATTATCTGTTCTAATATTTCTTTTGTTACCCTTGTAATGTTTTCACAGATTGATAACAATTTGTTTTCTCTCTGGATAAGAGATTGGGTTTCAAAACAATACTTTAGCCTTTTAATTGGTTTCTCATTTCGTCTGTAAATATTAGATGAAATATATCTGAAGGAGTTAGGAATGTAGAACTGGAGTATTTATAGACTACTACAAATGAACATTTAAGTTTTCCATTGATATTTATGTTATTCACTTTATACGACACAAAAGATTATGGCTACATCCTCTGATTTTAAGTTTAGTTTTTTTTCGTGAAATAGATACAGACCATTAGAGGTACATTTTAAAATTATATTTGTGATCTACAAGGGGTTTCATAAACATAAAACATACGAAAGTTATATATTTTTAAATGGAACACACCATTATTTTCGGATTCTACGATCAAAATAAAAGTGAGTTCTAACTGAATAGGTTTTGTGTGTAAAAAAATTTAATAACGTATACAAGGTGTTAAAAAAGTGTGAGTAAACAATTACAAGTTTTAAACGGTAATAACTTGTTTATTTCAAACAAAACACACTGTATTTTATGTCACCAGCAGTTGTAGAATTTAATTTTCTGACGATTATTATTACACTTTCCTATAGGTAGCATCTTTTCAAAGCAACAAACAACATTTAATGCAAAACTAATTTATTAGTAGGAAGTACTTGAAATTTCAATTATTGTGGACTAGTTTAAATAAAAAAGAAATGTAAATTAAACAAAAATACAGCTTAAACGAATATTCAAAATGACGACTATCTGACTCTAAACACAAACGTATTCTTGTTCTCAGCAACATTTGCTAACATTTTGGGCCTGTATTTTGGAAATCTGACAATCTCGGGGAAATAAAACAAATGCTCCACGAACTTAACCACGCATGCGCCGAGATTGGTTTAAAAATTAATTTCTCTAAAACCAAGATCATGACTAATTTGGTTTTGAGTGAACGTATGAAGATCAAAAACACCCAAATCGAAGAGGTCGATAAATATGTATACTTAGGTCACGAGATGCGCATTTCAAGGCACAATCAGACCCGCGAGCTGCATAGGATGATCAACCTTGGATGGGCTGCCTATGGGAAACTCAGGTATATCTTCAGAAGCGACATTCCTATCTGCTTAAAACGAAAAGTTCGACCAGTGCATTCTGCCGGTCCTTACTTACGGAGCGGAAACATTAACCTTAACATCCACATCCGCGAAAAACTAAGGGTCGTACAACGAAAATGGAAAGGTCGATGCTTGGAGTGAGCCTGAGAGATCACATTAGGAACGAGAAATTACGGCGAAGAACAGGAGTGACGGACGTCATCAAGCGAATAGCTACACTAAAATGGAACTGGGCAAGCCACATAGCCCGGATGTGCGACGACCGATGGACGAGGAGATTTCTGGAGTGGAGGCCACGAAGCGATAAGAGAAGCCAAGGAAGACCGCCTACCAGATGGACCAACGACATAAAAAGAATAACAACCAACTGGATTCAGACAGGACAAGATAGAAAAAGGTGGAATGCCATGAGAGAGGCCATGTCCAGCAGTGGACGTCTCAGGCTGGTTGATGTTGATGATGATGATGATTTTGGAAAGCTTCTATTTTTAGTGCTGTTGGAGATGTGTTATAAACAGTTTTACCTTTACATATTCCCATAAAAAAAATCTAGTTGAGTCAAGTCAGGCGATCGCGGAGACCAATTTTATGAGCCATTTCATATAAATCCACCGATTTTGGAAATGAACTTATCTTACAATTAAAATGTGCAGGAGTTCTATTCATCTGTAACCACATAATTGGTCTTATGTCTAAGGAAACGTTTTTAATAAAAATTGGAATTTGGATTTATCAAACATTTAAAAAATAATATTTTATTTAAATGCTCTTTCAAAAAAAAAATAAAGACTCAAGTAAATAACACCCCATAATTTCGCCCCAAACATTCACTGACTATCTGTGTTCATTATCAACTATGCGAAATTGATGTGAGTTGATATCAGAGTAATAATGGAAGTATGTATATTAACAGATCCATTGTTGTACATTCGTCACTAAACAGAACAAGTTTTGAAACTTTTAGGATTTCAAGTTCACTCATATAAAACATTTGCATTTAATAAATAATGAAATTCTTATTGTTGATTCCAGAGAGAGAGTGGTGGTCAAACTTCTCACATCAAAGATAATAAATTATTTTTGGTCGTTTGTCTATAATCACTAATTTTGCACCACTCGAAAACGGCCAGAAAAATCGATTTTCTTGGCTTCGGCGGGCACAAAAGTTACTAAATGTTGACAATATCACATTATACTCATGACACTAAAATCAGTACAATTCTCTTTTTCAGTTTTCCAATGAAGTCTTTATAGACACCGATTTAATCATTTTTAGGGAATTATAGAAATTGATTCAGGAAGAAATTAAAATTAGTAGTATTAGCGGCATTAAACAATTTATGTTCTTAATTTGACTTTTTTTGCCTTCGTGATTCGTTAGTGCTGTTTGAGCTTGTTTGTGTTTTAATAAAATTGATTGCGACTGGTTTTTAAAGCCCCTATAGTAAGAATATTGTACATGCGTTTCTAATACCTCTTTTACAATACCTTACACGTTACCCATTTAATTTTATGATACTTGCGCTCTTGGACCGCGTTTCTACAGATTTTGTCATATTGCGAAAGACTTTATTAGAAGAGCTGATGCAGAAGCATAGAAGCGAGGGTTGGCCACTTCGCAAATGTGGTGTACAAGTAATCGCAAAATATCACTATTTTCTCGCAAATGTCGCAATTTTTGGTAAATGTTGAAATATTCTCGCAAATGTCACAATTTTTTGAGCAAATGTCGCAATTTTCTCGCAAATGTCACAATTTTTTCGAAAATGTCGCAATTTTCTCGCAAAATATCCCATTTCTTTTGCTATTGCTAGACAAATTGTACATAGTAAAAGCATAACCGTTTATTTACAGTGTCGCAACTATTGAAAGACGAATAGAAAAAAAACAGCCAACCACTTTAAATACTACAAAATTTCTTAGATTTCTAAAATTTACTTTACAGTAAAGAATAATTTTCTTAGTAAAAGGGTCAACAAACAATAAGGCTGTTCACAGACCACATGGTCCGGGCGGGGTTTACAAACAATAGGTATTACAAATCCTAACTGTCTCTTTAAAAATTAGTAATTTTAAGAATATGCATTTAAAACTTACACTTGGTATGCGTAAAAAATACCTAATTACGCCACTGTTTATTATTTTACTCAAGCGCTCTTGTTATTCGAAATGACCAAGGGCGGCATTTTCGTTATACATAGTAGTAATTATGTTTTGTCCATTTTAAGATTACTGAACAGGTATAGTAAAATTTCGTTTCTATATTGCTGCATATGTAGTATTAAAATTCAAGACTTAAGCAGATATTAATTATACAAGTTGTCGTACGACGACTCTTACGAGCTTTGTTTAGATCAGTATGAAAATGTTTTAGTTGTAAGTTTTCTCTTTGATCTATTGGTTCCGAAATACTCTTACACGAGATCTTGCGCGTTTAGAACAGCT
Organism: Abscondita cerata; assembly: GCA_030710515.1. Classification (NCBI taxonomy): domain Eukaryota; kingdom Metazoa; phylum Arthropoda; class Insecta; order Coleoptera; family Lampyridae; genus Abscondita; species Abscondita cerata. The sequence goes on from JALBCR010000255.1 coordinate 73,340, forward strand.
TCTATTTTTACTTACGAGTTTTAATACGATTTTGCTTTAGCGGTGCGTAGTTATTATGAGACAGCTAACAGCCGATTCTGTCTTTTCTTTCTTCATCATTGAACGAAGTATCATGCCAATCTCCCAATTTGCAAACATTACGATTTTAGCGGCGTAATTCCAATTTGAATGAACTGTACTCTTATTCTATTGTTTTACTCTTAACGAGTATTCAAAACTCGCGCATATGTTATTCAAGTGAGCTATTATAATGTAAACAAAATCATATTAGCCTTACAGGATATACTAGAATTTGCACCTTTCAAGACTTAGTGGAATAGACTCGTTTTATTTATAGTATTAAAATTCAAGACTTAGACGGATTACAGCCATCATTTTCGGAAGTATGACGCTGACGTTTCACAATAGTTTTATGGTTTTAGCAGGTTTTACTTATGAGATTAGGTGATGGTGCGTAGGTATAATTTGCATTCTGCTGCGTTTTACTGTTGTTTATGATGCCAGTGAGAAGTGCCTTTCTTCGAAAATTTTGTTGACTAAGACTTAAATAGTACGTTAAAATAACACGAAAACGTAAACCCGATTTATTCTGCAGTTGTGAACTTAGAGACGTTGTAATGACAACCTTCCACATTCATGATACGTTGAATCGCTCAAAAAACGTCGTTTCAGCTACCCAATGACCTTAATAATTAGTGTTGATACATAGTTAGTGGATATTCAATATTAATCAATATTATGAGTGGCCCCTCGAGTGATCCGATTGGACAATTAAGTGAGAGTGATACAGACGATTTATTTTTAATGAAATAGAAAATCATTTAAAAATTGTTGTGCCAAAATTTATTAAAATATATTAAAATCAGTGGTCTCTCAAACAGGGTAGCATTTCAATCTTTTACTGAGACTAATCTTATTGAACTTGAGAATTTTGTGAAAAATGATTTGAAGGATTTGGTGGATCAAACACAATACGAAGATTATTTCGGAGTGTACAAAATAATCCAGAAAAATTTAAATTTTGGTGGGTTACAAAAAGTTATAGAAGCAATAAGTGAACACTTCCAAACAGTTCAAGTGCAAAACACACACTTACAACAATTAGACTGCCAAACAAATGTTAGGAAAGGATCAAAATCTAAAGAAGTGGCCGGTTCTAACCTCTCAGATATATCAGAAATTACAGAAAAGAAAACTGAAATAGCAAAAGATTTACCGACACACAACAAAACTGTTCAGAAGCTTTTAATAGATTGGTTAAAAACTGCCATTAAGAATATTGAAAGTGAGGATGAACAACAATTAATTTTGAACACTATGCGAGAGGCAGACTATCAATGTTTCTTGGATGGGAAAAAACATTATATCTTGCAATATCTGTTGTTGCATATGTTCCAAAAGTGTTAAGGTATGTTTCAAAATTTTCTTTTCACCATTGTAGGTAGTTCGGATTGGGCCATATGTTGACACGATTAGATATGTATAGCTATTACTTGATCATTTTTTACGTATATATTTATGGTATGTAAGAGAAAAACGTCTTCTGGAGTTAGACAGTGTCAAATTGATAACAGAAGACGTTTTTTCTTAGATTAATTAAGTAACATTCAAGCTTTCAAAATAGCTAAGTAAACATTGCAAATGGCTCAAACCAAATTTATCTCACAGACTATCAAATATTGTAATTTTAAATATTGTAGGTAAAGCAAATTATTAGTCGATATAAGAATGCCATTTGGAGTTTGTCTAATTTTACTCCCACTTTTCAAGACATTTGGAGAAATCAAATAAACCCGAGAATAAACCCATAAATAAGAATACTAATAGGTCTTCGAACACGTCAATAATTGAAAACAAAATTCAATCAAACTTATTAACATATTGTAAACCAAAAGACAGAACCTGGCCAGAAAATAATAAAAAATTTGAAAATATTAACAAAATAAGTGAATCTTCTAACGCAGATTCAACAGAAAACCCCGGATGTTCAAAAAAATACAAATACTCCAAAATATACAAATTCTAATAACGAACTTTCAGTAAATTTACAAAAACTTTAAAAAACTAAAAGAATTAGAGTGATTGATTCTGATTCATCTGAAGATGAGTCGGACCAAAAAGCAAGTCATCTGGATTTTCAAATTAGCAGTTCTGCAATTTCGAGGGCATGCATTACTGCTACTGTAGAGCCCTTTACAGTTAAAAGTAAAAATCCAAATGGTGTCTACAAAATATTCTAGAAGATCGCGTGCTAGAAGAGCCAGAGAACGAACAGGAAAAGATGGTTATATACAACCATTGATTACAAATTTTTTCATCAAGTAAGCGAGTTAAAAAATACTGAGAGAGAATGAAGAACTTCGAGCTATGTTCCACGAAGGAGTTAAAGAAATAAATTTAAGAAATACTGACCATGTGCAAAATAAAATACAAAGTGGTTTGCAACTTGAAAATGAAGATCAAGTTTCTAATTTTTTTACAATGTCTTATAGAAACAACACTCGCAAATAGTCGGTACAAATCAAACAGAGGGAATAAGTACGATAATAAACTAAAATTATTCTCCACCTACTTATTTTTGGTGGGTGGCAGGTTACTGTATGAAACCCTGTACGCGAACATGAAAAATTGTTTACCCTCAATTACCACCATTGGACGAGGTTTAATGAATAAACATTTCCAAGAAGGAAATTTTCGCTTTATAGAATTATTAGATTTTCTAGAAAAAGAAATCTACCAAAAACTGTATGGATTAGTGAAGATGGCACTAAAATAACAGGTAGAATACAATACGATTCTAAAAGCAATAAAATTGTCGGTTTTGTTATTCCGTTGGTAAATGGAATACCTAAAAATGTCATTTTCTAGCAACATCTGCTAAAAAAATTCAAAATTATTTCAAACAGGAAAAAAAGGGCAGAATACGCTTACGTAATCATGGCACAAGTTCCAATTGACAAATGTCCACCGTTTTGTTTGGCTGCTTTGGGAACTGATAATGCTTTTACATATGAAGACGTTCTTGCCAGGTGGAAATACATTACTAATGAAGCAGATCGATGTGGCATTAAATGCTTAGGATTCTCTTCGGATGGAGATACTAGATTAATGAAGGCGATGAAATACACTTCGCGTTTATATGCAAATAACTTTGCGTGGAACTGGTTCCATATGGATTTGGATGGAGGAGTAATATGTGTTCAGGATACGGTTCATATTGGAACAAAACTGAGAACGAGGTTATTGGAAACCAAACATTTGTATACAAATGGGTGATTATGTCGTTAGTTTTGAACATATTAAACATTTAATAATAAATATTTCTAAAGATCAACATGGATTAGCTTTATCAGACATTGAAGCAGAAGACAAAAATGAATTTCCGATCAGTTGAGAGAATTTCATCAGATCGAGTATCCTTACTCTTAGATAAACTGTTACCGGAAAGCAAAGCAACTGTAATATACCTAAAATAATAAGATATGTGTTGCAGTCCTACCTAAGCAAAGACCTTCCTCTTTCACACAGATTACATTATATATGGTATGCAGTTTTTTTTTAGAATTTGGCGAGGTTCAATACGATCAGATAAAAATCTTTCCCTTACTGAAAACTTCATTACACTCAATGCCTATCTTTGTATAGAACTAAATGCACACGCCTTAATAAAGTTAATTAGAAAAATTTAGGGATGATGAAACTTTGAAGAATGGTGAACAGTTTACAACATGGCTCTTCAGTTCACAACCTTGTGAGCAGACCTTTAGAGCAACACGTTCTCTTACCTCCACATTTTCTACTATTGTAAATTTTAGCATTTTAGAAATTCTGAATAGAATTACAAAAATCGAAACAGTCAATCAAATTACATGTGACTTGTCAGAAAAATTTGTTTTTCCAAGAGAACAAACTTCCAATAACCTTGGTAGTGCGGGTGGTGACAATTAACACCACTGAATTTTTAGATGATACAAAAATTGAAAACGTTTGCGCCAAAGCTCTTGGACGAGGCGAAGAAGGATGCTTTAAATTTACGCATTAAATATTCAGAAGAAAGCATTAGTGTTATTGATACCAAACTACCAGTAATATTGTTAGATGAAAATGAAGACGAAGCGATTACTTGTAATGAAGTGGATTCAGATAACATCATGCTAAACAAATTGGAAAGTTTAGAAGTTTTCTTAGAAAAGATACTGCGGATGATATTACAGATTCAAAGGTATTAGACGTAGATATGGAATTAGCAGACTTTAGTGAAGAATTGTGCATGAAAGACTACAACATGGAAAAATTGGATGAATACAGCCCCTTTGTCCACATAAAAGTAGCAAATAAAATCATCACGGTGCGAAAAACTTCACTCTGTTGGTTATTAAATGATCAAGTTACTAGGTATGAACGAGACAACCCGGTATGTACAATAGGTTAATTGTTTATGTATTTTAGACTAAGCTCGGATCGTCTAATTAAATTTCGAACATCAAAACACACTCAAAGACTTCTAAACAAAAGATCAACTTTATAACGTTTCAATTAAGAATGATCTATATTATGCAGTATATTATTCTGATTGTTGGTATCTTGGAAGAGTGTTAGAAATCCTAGAAAATAATATCTCGAAAATTAAATTTTGCAAGCATCGCTGCAAGAATTTTTGGCCCAAGACAGAAGATATACAGAATGTTAATGCTGAGTATGTATTTTTGGACCGATAAGTATAATTGGAACAGGACCTTTCACTATTACTCAAATGGATCGAATTAACATTACGTCGAAGTATAAAGAATTAAAACGTAATTTAAAGTAAAATAATCTTAAATATGTACTTATATGTTGTACAAATATTAAATTTTTTTACTGTTGTAATGGTTTTAAATAAATAAATAAATAAAATAATAATAGTAGTAAATACATTCGGTAAGTACCTATAAAAAGTTTACCCACAAATGTTTTAAGTTTCTCAAACATTCTCGCAAATATCACAATTTTTTCAGAAATGTCGCAATATTCTCGCAAATGTCGCAATTTTTCTCGCAAATGTCGCAATTTTCTCGCAAATGTGGCAATTTTCTGACAAATGTCGCAATTTTCTCGCAAATGTCGCAATTTTTCTCGCAAATGTCGCAATTTCTCGTAAATATCGCAATTTTTTCGCAAATATCAAAAATGTAAGAGAATTTTGCAAATGTGTACACAATTTTTCGAAGTGGTCAACCCCTCGCATAGAAGCATAGAAAAATGAGTTTTATTGTTTAATAAAAGAAAATATTTTTTGGAAAATTGACAATCAAATTCTGAATTAACTTAGCATAGTCATAAAGAGAAATAAAAAGACTTTCCAAATGAGGGGTAACTCGATCTCTTTTGATTAAAGTTTTGAGATAGGAGCTGACATGGTGTTGACATTTCAAAGTTAAAAATTGTCTCTGTTTTTGGGTTTAGCTCAAAACAAAATACTAAAGAAATTTAGTTAGTGCAAAATAAAACCAATCCAATTATTTGAAAATTAGTGTTAAAATCATGACAAAATTTTTAACGGTTGTAAAAAATTTATAAAAATAGAAAATTGGATAAAGTTACATCACAAGTTGGAAATTTTGTTAAAAAATTTGTTGTTTCGAATAATATTCGCCGATACATAATAATTTTAAAAGACGAAGGAAAGTCATTTTTGAATGTATTAACATTAAAAGCCAAATCATGATCAAACGAACACTTACTTAAAGTATTTTTTCTTGTAAATATTACTTTATGAATATTTTATACTATTTGTACATGATACGGCGGGTTTTGATTTTTAAAATAAATATTCAAAAAGGGCCCTATATGTACCACAAATTTAAATGCGAAATATTAGTTTATCTTTACGTTCAATAAAATAAAAAAATAATTAAAAACTTTAGAAGTAAAAACACTTCGAACATGAGTATTTAGTTAAAATTTGCAAATCTGCAATATCACGGGTGACTGCCGACAAGGTTGCGTGAAATAAAGGCGCATAGCTTTTTATCAAGGCATCAAAGAATTTAGAGCAAAAATCAGTCTACTTACAGTTTTTGTTAATTTTCTTTCAATTTGATTCATATCTGGTAATGTTTTCCACAAGATAATGTACACGTCTAACTTTTGCTAACTAAAGATACTTTATCAAAATTAAAATTTAAAAAATATGTGTTGCTATAATTAGATTTTATTGGTCGATTGCATTAAAAACAAATTATGTTTCTAAGAATGGCTTACTAAATAATAATTTGCACGGTGCAGCATTTTTGTAACTTTAGTTGTTTTAAAATATCTATTTAAATAATATATAAGGTGTTTTCTTAAAATAAGAAAATTAATGTCCACTTCCGGTATAACCGGAAGTTGTACAATGACCATTATATTTTTATTTGAAAGAGCATAGTTTTTTTATGTAAATCTACAAATTTGCCAAAAATCAAATTAATTTAATCTTCATAAAGGTCTAATGGTCTATTTACGTGGGACACAGTGAAATATATAAAAACAATGATATTAATAATATACCTAACATAATGCGTCATCTTCATGAATAATAACAGAAAATAAATAGTATTGGTGTAAGATTCAACAATGTGACTTTTATTTTTATTTTATTATTTAAATTAATGATTTATCTGATTTTTACCAAAGGTTTTATAAGTTATGCCAAGCTTACGTAAATAATACAAGCGCATGACAATTATTTTGCTATCACGTAAAATAAATTAATAGGTGTTTTTATTTTATAATCACAAAAAACTTATTTTCTTGTTTGCGGATGAATTATGTTCAACATACAAGTAGTTGTAGTCCTCAACCTGTTTTCCAATTCTTGGCACAACAAACAACATATTAATAAACATGCCAATTTCAATTATGTAATAATTTATTTAGGGTCATTGTTATTTGTTTTACAATGTATGCAAACACATAATAACATAACGTAAATTTAGTTAACTGTGTCGTTGTGTGACAGAATTGTTGAAGGAATGCTTAAAATATCGTAGACAGTTCTATGAACTAATTCTGAAACTCAAGTTTTTTTTTTATGTATATATTTCCTGGTTTAATACTTCCCAAGGGAATGTAACAAATTAGCATTATGGGTTGGACAATATTCGCAATTAATATTACATACTTGTGATCATTAATTAATTAATAATAGTCAGAAATACTATTACGAATTTTTCAGTAATTTGTTAATTAATAAGATGGCAAATATAGACAATTACATTAAAAAAAAAAACATTAAGAAAGCGATAATAAATATTCGATTTAATAACTTCAATATTTATGATCTATTGTTACTGAGCAATAACAAATTGTTTTAAAAATTGTAAAAGATTATGATTATTTTCTTTCTAAAATGTACTCACAATCTATACTATACAAAGTGATTCAAAAGTAAGCGGCATATTCTTTCGAGAAGTAATCCTTGCATTAAAATAAGACAAAGAAACTTTTTACTAACACTTATTTAAGAATTTAAAATGTTTAAAATGATTACCATGGACATCATGACAAGCTGCTAATGTTTATATTATATTACGATTACACGTGGTACAGTTCATGTGTTGTCTTTGATTGTCTGAAATCCTTCTTCTATTGTTTGCTTAAAAACATAAGTATTAGCAGAAATACATCATCTCCCCGGAATGTATAAGGCCCAGATGATTCTATATTTGCATATGAACTTCCCGAAGTTGCCGATAGGTAGCGATAGGTGTTACATTATTATAATATTTTAGTTTGAATAGTATATCCTAGTAATATTTATACAAATGAAATATTAAAAAACTTTAAATAATCTTATTTTTGCAATATTCAATCAATGACGAACCGGAAAGCCAACGCATAACGCCATCTATCGGTGACTAAAGGAAACACTAAACGTATGTGTATTTATGGAACGTTCTACATTCTAGGAGAGATGATGTATTTCTGATATTAGCTATTTGGCAAGAATAAACTAGTTGTTTTATGTGTCCCCATCAATAAAATACAAGGAGGCTGAGGTCAGAAGACGGTGGTAGGTATGACAGTGGACCCTCAAGTCTAATCCAAAGGTTTCGGTAGACATAATTTAAAAATGGTCTCGTCGTGAAAAAAAAATTGTGCCCGTAATAGAACTGGCAGACTCTGTAACAATTGTGGAAATTCATTTAGTAAAATAATTGTGTAAATTTGCTCATTTAGCCGTTACGGTAAAAATGTGGGCCCTATTAAATGTCCATCGATAATTTCTGTACCGTGGCGTGGGGATTCTCTTCCGTTTATTCGTGATTGTTATGGAAATTGAAAATTCCATTTCGTGTAAAGCCGGCTTCGTCAGTAAATAAAATTATCTTCTCGAAATTTTTAAGAATTCTTGTTCTTCTAGCCAATTACAAAATTGTAAACAAATAAAAATTTTGCTTCTGCAACGCCTGAATCCGTTAGATATGATAAGGGTAAAGTAACATTTTGTGCAAAATTCTTCATACAGTTGACTGAGAAGACCCTTCTTGATGCGATTATTTGAAGATGGATCTTTTTCAATATAATCTAGCACTTGTTCTTCTAACTCGTTCTGGCGTTTCTTTGTCGCCCAATAACTTCAAGTTCTTAAAGTAAAATGCAAGTTGGTTACTTTTACTCAATTTTTAGAATTCACCTTTTTCCTTAAATTACAACTAATCTTGCAAAACCGAGCGGTGTAACAGTCGTCCATACCATTACTAAAACCTCTTTTAAACATAATAATAATAACAAAATTATTAACTTTACCCTTCCCCGTATTTGACGTCTCTGAATAAAATTTTAGTAATTTGAATTTAGAATTTAGATAAAGCACCTTTAAGGTGTCCTATTTAAAGTGGCGTAGCTTAGGAAGTATTTTTGGACCCATGCTAATAAAATTGTTTTTGTCTTATTATGTCTTTTTCACAGTTCTACTATTGAAAAGTATCTTATTGTATGTTTTAACTATACTTGATTCAAATTTGACCAAATTGCAAGAACATGATGTAACAACTTCATTTAAACAAAATTTGATTACATTGGTTTCAAAATAAAATAAAAAGAATACAGTTGATTTTGAAAACTTAAAAAAAATGTGCAGTGTTGTATATTGTCGAGATACAAAATTTCAACCTATTTTGATGAAAATTTTCAAAATTTGCAGGACATTAAATTAAAAAAATGTCAAATTTAAAGTGTATTTATTTTTGTAGGCTAACAATTTAACACTGACCGAATAAACACCTCAATAAGCAAACTACAATGATATGGATCCACATTTGCCCTAATAGTTTCTTTTATTACATTGATATTAATTTTACCCATGTTAAAATGTTCAATTTTAGCTATCAAAAGAAAAACATTATACAATTAAATTGTTCGTTAATTTTTTTTTCAATTTTTGACAACCAATTTTAATAAAATTTACAAAAGGATTCTCTGAAATATCTTCAACGTAACTGTGGAACAGATTTTTTCTAACTTTAGATACCTAAATAAAATTCTTGTAGATACAACAAAAATTCAAAAAAATTTAAAAATTAATTTACTTTTCACTGTAGCTATTTTTTAACTGAGTTTCTTTTATCAGACTTTTATTGAGATTCTTCTCATTTTCGCCACTATTGAATCATGGAAATTTAATAAAATTTACATTTTCTTGTAGTAATTTTGGTGAATTGGTTTTTTTTTGAACGCCTCTTCTTCCAAGTGACTCAATGCAGGTGTTCAAAGTGACTTTGCAAATCGAACCATAATATTCCAATGAAATTGGAATAAATATGTAATCTTTCAAAATTTTACAATACGTATTGACCTTTCTGAGGGCTACATTTTTCAGTAACTGCCTGGCTACTTTACTTGATGAATTTAAAAATTTTGCAGTGGTGTCACTAACAGTCACATCCCAAACAATGTTCTAATGGGGGGACTAATGTCATACCATCTGGGCAATTTCCATCATCTCTAAACAATAACTTTAGCTCATGGACTGACGGAATCCGCGCAGTAGTCAAAGCATTCTTCACTAATTCATTAATAGCACCGTGTCGCGACCATCGCCCAACACTCTTCAAGCATGCTAAACATGTAGGCCCCTCTCGTCGACTTTGCTTCCACAAATGCAATTGAAAGGTTTAAAAAACAGTAGTGTTACTGCGATCCTAAAAGTCCTAAATGGTAGCACATTTAACCATCCATCAGCTTCCTTAAGCCGGTTTTCCAGTAAACGGACAAAACAAAAACAAAACACCAACTCAGGTCGAATAAAACAAAACTGGAACTTTGGCAAACATTTTGAAGACCGGCGTGTTTTGCGACAGTTGAGTTTTGTTTTTCGTGTCCCGCCTCAGAAGCGCTAACATCAATAGGTTTTGACGTGTTTTGAAACTCGAGTCTGTTTAGTGGGAAACGAATTTTGTACCTGAATACTAGCTAAGTAAGTATACGAAAGTATAATTATATAATATTATAATTAATTCAAGTAATTTGGTGTATAACCAGTGTTGTAAAAGTATTTGAATAAAAGTATTTGAATTTAAGTATTGAATATTTTTTCAAAAAATGTTACAAGATAATTTTAGTTAACAACTGTAATCCTTGTTTATTATTATTATGTAATTAATTAATTACTAAATAATTAATTATTTTGATTATTATTATTATTATTACTATTTATACATCAATATATTATTAAGTAATATGATTTACAGTTTTGGACTATTCAATGTTGGTTTTGTCTATTTTACCCATATATTTCCCATGAAACAGTTTATCATCGACGACGACCATGTAATGTAAATCATATATAAATATTGATATCGGTTTTTTTAACTATATTTTATTTTGTATTTCGTTATTTAATTTATGAAAGACAAAATGTAGTTATTAAAATCTACATCTAAGTAATCTGAATTATTGAGTAACTACTCAAGTACTTTTAAAAGTATTTTTACAACACTGTGTATAACATATTCTTAAATTAACATATCAATTTAATAATTTTAAAGAAGTTTAAGTTTTATTATTTATTGGTTATTCCAGATAATGTCTGTAGGTGGTAAAGTTTCAAAAAGGCAGTGGACTACTGAAGAAATCTGTACCTTAATAGATGCTTTCAGAAAACATAAAATTTGTGGCAAACAAAGGATGCCAACTATAAAATAGAATTAAAAAATGGATTCATACAAAGAAATTGCCCTATTGTTTGACACCAACTGATGGAATTGATAGAAAAATTAAAAACATAATTTCACAATATCAACGTGAAAGAAGGAATTATAAAAAATGAAAAATCTGGCGCAGGTCAGCATTTTACACCCAAGTGGTTTGGTTATAACGCAATGAGTTTTATCCATGACAAAAATAAACCCAGAAAAGGCGTTCAGATCGGTGGAGAATATGAGGTAAGTTTTGTGTTTATTCTTAACTTAAATTTTAAGGGATTTAGGTATTCACAAAAACTAATTACGAATTGCTAACATCAAAATATATTCTAAATTTTTGTAATCATCTGTTTATTTACGCATATTTTAATTGCCAGGGTACTTGTCCATGGTCTGAAATAAAATATTCACAGAATTCGTTTCTTATATTTTCTGCTTCTTGTAAAGATTTCCTTGCCACAGGCTTTAGTGGCAACATCGGATTCGGTTGGTTGTGATTCATTTCCTCCATGATCCATTTCTAATAGTTCCCGAATCTATATCTTCTATATCAAATGATCCGGTGGTGTATAATTATTTTTGATTCAGCATTTCGGTGCAGGTAATTGTGTAATAAAACACAAGTTTGCACAATTTTTCTACTTTGATGGTTCTAGTAGTAAAGGTTTTCGGAAAATACGAAATACAGATGCCAAACACATTTTCGACCACCCTTCTTGCTCGGCTCAAACGGTAATTAAAAATGCGTTGCATAGATCCGCGTTCGTGGTGTCCAGAGTACGGTTTCATTATATTTGGTGATAACGGAAAAGCATCGTCGGCTAAAAACAAATGGTACTGGTTTTTGCCTTTCTGGAAGGGATGTGTTTTGAGGCAGACTAAGCATTTCTTTGCTCAAGGATTTGGCAAAGCCGGTATTTTTAAAACTCCCCATCTGATATACGCCCTTGGCAACCAATGTACACATAGGTGAAATTGTAGTTCGCATCGACTACAGCAAAGAAGAACAATGCTAAATGTGCCCTATCTTAAAATATTCGCTTGCCGCTATATTTGGGTGATTAGCATAAAATTATACAAGTTATTTATTTTTTTAGGAAAGTGAATCTTCAGATGAAGACCCTCAACCGGAGACCCAAAATTCCGTTGACATTCTAAGTGACCTCGAAGGTGAAGGTGAAAGATCCGAAGTCGAAAAACCTAACTTCGCTACACCATTGGAGTTTACAACAACAAAAATAAAAACCAAGAAGAAAAGCAATATAATTATGAAGCAGCACAATAAAAGCACACAGGTATTTAATATGATGAAATCTATGTATAAAAGAAGAGAGCGTGATGAGTATGATGTATTTGGTGAAATGGTAGCTCATAATATTAGAAGCTTAAAACAGATTTCTCGAAGATTTCCGTGCAACAGCAGATTACAAATATATTGTTTGATGCTCGCAGATGCCACCTTCCACAAAGCAATGTACAATTTTTTCCCCAGTGCCTTCACCTTTCCCATCGTCAGGGGTTACTAATTTATCTGGCAATTCAACAGTAACTACAAGGTCTGAGCAGGAAGTTCAACAAATTACTATAAACGAGACTTCGAATGAATTCAATCCAATACAAGGAAATACAAATATATTACAAACCGCTTTTGCATCAGTTTTTCAAAATACTGGATAAACTCAAACAAATATGAATACATGTATATTATATTTCATTTTTTTCAAATAAAAGAACACTTATTAATTTTCTTTATATGATAATGTTAGATTAATTAATTTGGATTTTTTTAAACAGAAATAAATAAAATACTTTTTTTGCTTACCTTTTATGTAATCATTAAGAACTTCATTTAGGGAATCACACACTTCTGGTATAATTTGTGATATGGAAGTAACTGATATTTTACATAAGTACATTAAGCTTTGATAACTGTCCCCAGTAGCAAGGAACCTCAGTGTTACTGCTAATCGATCCTTAACAGAAATTGAATCTCTAAAATTTGTGTTTAACTTTGCAACTTTTCCACCAATTAATGTAATTAGCTCTTCAAAATCAGAGGAAGACATTCTCAGAAAATTACAAATGATGAGCGTAGTTCCTCATGCAATCCAATGTCATCATTTTGGATATCGTTCATCAATTGTGCAGCACCATCGTTTACTCTTCTTTCCATAAAAGTGAATTTGTGTTGACGTTTTCTTTTCTAAAATTAATACTATTTTAATCATAAATAAATTATAGCTACTAAAAAATATATATGTACTGTGGTTAAAGTGTTTTCTTGGTTAGTTTATAGACACATGTAGTTACAGCCATAACTAGTTTATTATAGATACCGTATATATATACATTTATTTTTTTCCAAGGAGTTCAGTATAAACCAGCCACTACTAAGAATTAAAAATCGTTTTTCTTCTTCTATTCATGATGGTAATTTGATTATAGGCTTGATAATTAAAATAAATAATAATAAATAAAAACTCGTGACAATCAGTGGAAAAGGACCGAGAACGAAAACTAAACTCGAACAAAATGGTGCCCGCTTGATGGAAACAAGAGTTTGATTTTGTTTTTGTTTATCAGGTTGTAGAAAACACAGACAACAACAACAAAACACAACTGTCCGTTTAGTGGAAAACCGTCTTTAGATAGCTCTTGAGCTCCATTTCCAAATGCAGTACTTTTACAATCTCGAGAAGGATTAAAAATTAAGTCTGGAAATGGATTGAAAAGTCACACGCGAATCTATAATAATTTCTCGCGGTCATGTTTCATATTATTTTAACAACACTTTTTTAAATGGCATGTTGCCTGCCCAATCTTTGGAAATGGAAATTTTCTTAACAGTTGGTTCAAAAACTTAATTGTATTTTTTTACAGAACTCATCGAACTACAAACAAATGGATTCTAAACATTTTTTGTGTTTTTTTGGTGTTAATATTCCTATTCTTTTATCAACATGAGCAATACTTCTTTTTAAAAACATAACTTGTTTACTTTTTGGGAAATAATGAAGAGATTTATCTCGTCTCCTTGTTCAATTCATGAAAATGTCTGATAAAGTATTGTTGAAAATTATCGATCATTTTGGAATATTTGCACGAATTCAGAGTAAAAAGTTGAGGGCACCTATTATATTTATTATACTGATAAACAAAAATAATTAAGATTAAACTATAACAAAATCCTGTGCAACTTCTAATGAAGGTCAAATTGTTAGTTTGGAAGATGTAATTGCACACATTATTCTTAAAGTCCAGCACCAGAGTTTGTTCAGTTATAGATACCTCATACTTATCTCGAAAAACTAGAATGAAATACCAGGTATCGGATTGTTTGTGATATTGTGTTTATAATTGAATAAAAATGTCTAAGTAGTAGCTGGTATTGTTAACGAACCCACGTACTTGAATTCATTTTTATGCTACCATCTATTGGCACATTGCTTTTATTTTTAGGTAATACAGTATAACCTCTATAATCCGGACACACTTAAATTCGGACATCCAGTACTCCGGACACTAAATTACAAAAGTCATAATCCGGACGCATTTCTTTAATCCGACAGTGCTGCGCGCGCAATATTTTTGCGTGTTTAAGCCTGTCAGAGCGTCTTTGGCAGTTGGGTTTTACGCTGTATTATATCATTTAAATTCGCGACAAGTGCACAGGAAGGTGTTTATTGTTACAAAATGTCGAAGAAAAACATACAACGTTAAATTTACAACAAAAACGTGAAATAATTAGATCGGTGGATTCAGGAGAAAGTGTCAGATCAGTTGCTGTTAAATATAGTATTGGAAAATCTACAGTTTCGGATATCTGTAAAAATAAAGCCAACATAATGGATTATGTAGCGGAGGATCATAATTTAGATAAAAGGAAGACCCTAAGGTTAAGTGCATATCCAGCCATGGAAAAGCTTTGTACACTTGGTTTGTTCAGGAAAGAGCTAGAGGTAAGTAAAAATGCCATTTAGGCAATTTTGTTTTATTTATAAATTGTGGTTTTTTATTTTTGTATGTGCATAAACATGCAATTAAAAAGTTCTAATTTCATTTAATTTTGTCAAATGCGTCGTCTAGAGAAAATTAAAAAGAAAAACATTTGAAAGTCCACATATGTATTCAACAAAAATCATTTTTCTTTTGTTATAGGAACCCCATTATCAGGGGAACTTATATCTGAGAAGGCAAAGTTTTATTATCAGCAACTAAACTTAAGTGGCGATTTCAAAGCAAGCAGCGGTTGGTTGCAAAATTTAAAGAGAGATATGGCATAAGGCAGTTGACTATTACAGGTGAAATTCTGTCAAGCAATGTTGATGCAGTGGAGCCATTTAAAGAAAAGCTACTTTCAAAAATCAGAGAAATGGGCCTTCAACACGATCAGATTTATAATGCCGACGAAAGCGGGCTATTTTGGCGAGTCTTGCCAAACAAAACTCTAGCCCATGGTAATGAAAGGTCAGCGCCAGGGCGAAAAATTAGTAAAGATAGAATAACCTTCATGCCGTGTGCTAATGCATCTGGGTCCCATAAGTTACGATTGTTTGTTATTGGAAAATCAGCAAAACCAAGAGCTTTTGGAAATTCCTTTGTTCCTGTATCTTATAAAGGACAAAAAAGGTTGGGTAACAAAGGACTTATTTCGTGAATGGTTCCATACTGAATTCGTGCCGGCAGTAAGAAAAAAATTAAAAGAATTGAATTTACCTCCAAAAGCTCTGTTATTATTAGACAATGCCCCAGGGCACCCAGTTGATCTCAAAAGCGATGACAATCAAATCTGTGTTATGTACCTACCACCCAACTGTACACCATTAATACAGCCCATGGATCAACATGTCATCCAAGCCGTAAAACTCTATTACAAAAAGGACTTGCTTAAAAAAATTGTAGCATCTGAGACTGACATTCCTACAATGTTGAAGAGCATTAATCTTAAAAACGTAGTGTTTTCGTTACACGAAGCATGGTACCAAGTGCATCCAGACCTAATCAAAAGTCTTGGAAGCCATTGTTGTCTACCCAGGAGGTGGCTTCAGATGACGAGGATGAAGAAGAAAACATTCCTTTGGCAACTTTAACAAGGAAAATTATGAAATCGAAAGAACTCCAAAATGAATTAAATGAGGTAAAAGCTCTTGGTGAACAAATATTAGGCGCCGATATTTCAAATGAAGATGTAGAAGCGTGGATTACGGGGAGTGGCTCTGAGACTGACATTTTCCTAACAGACAACGATATTCTTGCTGAAACAAATGATGTACAGAACGATTCTTCTAGCGATGATGATGTTCAAATTGTGGCAAAAGTTAAACACCAAGATGCCGTAAGGTCTTTTAACAACTGCATCCAATGGGCATCAGAAAACAATATACCAGACAATCAAATTGAGTTACTTTTCGAACTAAAGAATATTGCTGTAAAAAAAGATGTCGAGTCAACATATAGTACAGAATATATGTACAATACTGTTTACATTTTTCTATTTAAAATTTTTTAAATATCTTTGGCATACCTACCTATTTTTATTTTTTATGAAAGATTACGTTTGTGGTAAATAATAAATGTTTTATAAATTATTCTGGATTTTATTTGTATCGTAACATTATGCTTTGGCTCATACTCAGTAATCCGGACAAATCACTTATCCGGACACCCCTCTACAATCTATTGTCCGGATTGTAGAGGTTGTACTGTATACCACATATCTCCATCAAAGTTTAAAGCATGAAAAAAAATAAAGATAGCCGGTCATTTCAATTAATTATGAAAAGAAATATAGAATTCGTACAATTACTAAGATAAATTAACATGTAACCTGCGAGTTATTTTATATAAAACTACTACTTTGAAAATAAATTAACAGTCATAATTTATTCATATTGACTATTGAAATTTTTTTTATTTGTACCTTATGCTTTGTAAAATATAGTACATCATTTGAGCTCAAACATCTTTTATTCTTGTGTGATTTATTGCACTACCGCTTCGCGGAATTTGTTTATATTGAGTACAACGTTTTTTTCTTTGACCATCCTGGTAGATAGAAGACACAAACTTCAGTGTCTCCTTAAGTTTAAGAATCCCAGTGTAATTTTTTTCGCGAATAATATAAAAACAATTTTTTAAGGCATTTTAAGACTAAGGGGCAAGTTAATAATTTCTACAGATAGAACTACAATTTTGTTTTTTTTTTTATTCTTCTAGAACAGCTAAATTTAATATAAATACATAATTTAATATATAACATAATTTAAACAAAAATATAAAACAATACTATTTTTTTAAATTTGAAAATGTAAATGAAACTTGACTTTTGTTCATCTTGCAATATTATTGTAGTATAGGTAATTATAGTAACATTGCTTTCATCTTATCTTATATTCCAGTGCAGCGTAAACGAACTTCTATTGTTACAAACTAGTTTTCATTCTGCAGTATAAATGGTATGCAGTTTATTCCACAATTACTAATTTGTAAAAGACCATTAATTTGAAAATATTTATATGTACTTTACTAGATAAACATAAGAAAATGCGAAATACTGTGGAATTAATAAACATGTTATTGAGTTGATTTACTAAAAATCAACCGTAACTATAACCCAATGATAATCTTTTTTAGTTGTGAAAAATGATCTTGGGCATTTAAAAAAGTTTTTCTATCTCTAGAGCTAGAATGTAATGTAAATCGCGCAAGCCTAGAAGTGTGCCAGAATATTTTTCTGTGGTTTTATTTTGTCCTTAAAGGTACCAAATCGTAATAAAACAGAAAATTGTTTTACGACAAAAAAATTATACATAATTTCATAGAAATTTAAATTTTTATTTACAAAGTAGGTATATTTAGGTAGGGATCATAACAATTTAATTTAGTTGCAAATGAAAGTTTCCCAAAACACATTATAGAAAAAAATCAATATTTTTATTAAAAAACTGTACCATTAAGAGTAGCGCCCGTGACATTGAAATTTTGCATGTGAATTGGACGGTACAGAAGGCTCTTAACACTTTCAATAAAAAATAGCTAAAATATGTTCATGAAGTACAAATTTAGAAAAAAATATTTTTGAAAATTTTCAAAATATTGCCTTTCAATACACAAGGTGATAAGACACTTTTTAAATTGCCATCTTGTTCGTGCGTGACATCCATGACAATGAAGTTGATTAGAGTTCTTTGTGGCTAATGGCTACTAGAATCTTGAACTATAACTCAAAGAACACTAGGACTGTTTCCATGCGTTGACTAATGCAATATTTAGCACTGAAGTAAAAATCAGAACTCAATACCTTTTTTTCCTCGAATTGCAATTTAGTAATTATTGACACTTTGGTCATTTTTTTGACTGTTAACAATTAATACCTTTCTGTTCTATTTTTCCAATCCATTTGAAATATAAAAACGATCGATTTTAAAACCAAATCGACAAGGTAAATTGCTTTGCCGAATGGTCACCATAATACTTCACCATTGTTTAATGTATTGACAATTTTGTGGAAAGTACCCCATTATTAAAAAGTTTACATAAGCGGTGTCACTTTCTACATTCTATCATTATTTATTTGTGTTGTCATTTACATGAATACATTTTTTTATTTCTAAATACATGTTCCTAGACATTCATTTGGAAACAACGTTTCATCAAGTGACCAATACAGAACCTCTCTAGGCAATCTTAGCCAGACTACCCTAAACAAGTTTTTTAGTTCTTTATTCGTCAAAGAAAATATATTTCCTTTACATTGTCGAAGGATAATTGCCAGGAACATCACGTGGTCTGCATGAATCTATAACATTTTCATATCGATATTCTTTTGTCTGTCAGTGCATCCGGATTTGGTGATAAGATTATAATATCATATTAGCTGCAGTCAAATAAAGCAATTTCTTGGCCATAAAAACAGAGGTTGATATTGATGGTATATCAGAGTCCATTGTCGGTAATGTGAAAACAGAACAATTACTTATACTTTTGCCCAGTGTAATCAAGTAAAGGCACAGCAATGGTTTAAGAATATTTATGCACGACAATGTTAAAAATGAAAATAATATGTATTACTTAACATTAATCTATAAACGGATATTTATTAAATAACCCCAAAATTTAAGAGTAACAGGGGACATAATGTATAAGAACGATTTACACCAGTGGAGCAGAACTCTAAATTCTATATGAAGTTACCTATAGTTTATTTGCTGAAAAATGTAACATAAGAGATTAAGTCGTAAATGTAAAATCCCTTAGAAGTTACGACCGATAGTTGTATTCTAATATAACCCTGAAATGTAAACAAAGTAAAAACCAGTTCTATACAAGCGAAAGTTGGTTAAAACAAACCTTATGGAAATGTCAACAATAATAGAACAATAAGTTTCAACTACCTAGGGTCATTGTTTTCAATATTTTTTAGTATTTTATTTGTTAGAAACAAAATTTGATTTATTAAAAGTTATAATGCATGCATCAATAAATAGATAAATTTTTACCGTAAGTAAAGCATAAATACAAAAATACATAAGATTTCAAAGCATACTTTTAATATGTAATTAGGAACAAATATAATTATTTATTGCTACACTTGGATACTATTTAGAGATCGTTGTCACTATCACTAAAATTAAAGTGATCGTCTTCTAAGTCACTATCCGTATTTACAGTAAAAATCAAAGGTCGCACATCGTCTATAATTTGTTCACGCTTGTAGGTGTCTTTGATTATTTCTTCTGTGTGAGTTTACACAGCGATTCCATCACTGTCTGGAGTTATTTTAGTTAATGCGTCGTTCCAAGTTTTAAGCACGTCTTCTTCTTTTCCTGAAGTAGCGCCTATATGGTCGTCGTAAAACTTCTTCGCAATTCCCAACACAAATTCAATGAGATTGAAATGGCAATGATATGGCGGCAGACGCAGAACTTCGTAGCCGTACTTTAATGCCATTTCATCGACAAATCATATTTATTTACGGAACCTCGATGGTTTTTGTGCACTAATTGTAACAACTCAGCCTTGAACATCATGAAGTATCAAATTGTATGTTTTTACTTTTTAACCACGCTCTAATATCGTCTTTGGTTGAAGAAGCTGTCGGACGCTTTTCACTTTGCGTGTGTGGTAGGATTGCGTTATCAAGAACAATGATTGACGGCTGTTTAAGATTTTGTAGGATGCATTCCTCAAACCACTTCTCAACAATACCAAAATCATATTATCGTGGTAATCATGCGGATTTCTTGGTACTAGAAAATATTAAACTGCCCCTTCTATAAAACCATTTCGGCCACCATCATGGACATAATATAACGTTTACCATCGGAAGCTTTAGTAGGTTGCTTTAAACTTTTAACACTGTCATCTTGCCAACTACGTTTACTTGCACCTCTACTAAAAATCCATGTTTCGTCTAAAAGACGAACTCGTGTGAAATTTTGGAACTGTAGATTTTTAAGTACTTCCTCAAAAAATACTTACGCATGGAAACCACATGGGATTGCTCGCATAAACCTCTGTCCGTTATCGGTCTGCTTAAATTTAAAACACATTTCCTTCAGTACTGGGTATAAGCTTGATCTGCCAATATCGCAAACATATTTCAATTTTAATACGGCTAACAATGTGTCCAGAGTTATATGCTCTTTCTTTGCATACATATCATAAATCAAGTCTGGATTGGTTTTCTTTGTGGTCTCTGGTAGGTTCGTCGTACATTTTTTAGGCCGACGATATGTAATTCTCTTTAAATCACTTGCACTTTCTCGCATAGAAACATGTCCTCGCCACTGTTTGTCTGCTTACTTGTACCGCATCCGCCGTTCTTTTGCTGAACAGCCATTACTGAAGTAAGTGGCGCACCATGATTCTTCTCCTTTTCAAAATAATCGTACACATTCAACAAAATTTACGTTTAGCTTCAGTAGCATCCATTGCGCACGGGTTCCATACGAAAATAAGCTGGCGCAGGATTATATTGCAATATATATTTGGAAAACTTTCTTTCATTATTCCACTAATTTGAATTTAATGGATTTCTAAATTCTTCGTAGCCTATTAACATCATTTACAGAATTCCTTCATTATTTGTGAGCAATAATTAATTATATTTGTTCCTAATTACATATTAAAAGTATGCTTTGAAATCTTATTGTGTATTTTTTGTATTATCCTTTACTTACGGTAAAATTTATCTATTTATTGATGCATGCATTATGACTTTTAATAAATCAAATTTTGTTTGTAACAAATAAAATACTAAAAATATTGAGAACAGCTGACCATTAGGTTGTTGAAACTCACATTGTTCCATAAGGTTTGTTTTAACCAACTTTCGCCCGTATAGAACTGGTTTTTACTTTGCATTTCAGATGCATATTGAATACAACTATCGGTCGCCTTCTAAGTGGATTTTATTTACGACTTAATCTCTTTTTCAGCAAATAAATACTAAAGGGGGGGGGGTTGTGTGTCAGTTTTCAACAACATGGTGCCTAATGGCAGTGTTATGTAAAAGTTTTGGCTTAATGACTTAATACACGACAAACTGTTGGCAAAAATCTCTTCGTACTGAACGATAGATGGTATCAGTTACAAAACAAAAGTTTAAAATATAGTCAAGTGAGTTTACAACAATGGCCCTTATTAAGATTAATAAAATGAATGTTTATGTGTAGCTGGAATTAAAAAAGTTATAATTTTTGACTATTGGGTAAAATTATAAGAATAGACGCAATTCGGTCATAAAACCGTTTTACTTTCACGACCGAATTGCACTTGTAAATAATGTATAATTTTTTGAATTTGATGTACACTCATGAAATTTAAAACTTGGACACCACAATTTCTGTAAACAAAAGTTTGCACATTGTGAAGCGGGCTTAAGGGTATCATTTACAATTCTAACAGCAGGTAGTCTCAGCAGGGGTTATCTTATAGAAGGACTGTAGAATGAATCATTACACTAAGCACGTTTTAGAAAATAGGTAATTTACGTTGCTTACTTAATTTTTTCTTTAAAGAATATATTTGAAGGTATCGCTAATTAAACACCATAGCTCGATTAATTATCGAATCAAAATTTTGTTTAGGAAATGTTTACAAAATAAAATTAGAAATAATTTTGATTTAAAAAACGTCTACAAGCAATAACTTTTAAATTAAATCAAAAACTAAACATGGTTATTTGGGTTGACTGATTATTACTTATTTTTAAATAAATCTAACCTACTAATTATTGTAAGTTATTAAAAAAAATCATTAAACTCTCTATTCATAATATTTAGTCCTTACAAAATGTATATTTTATGACGTTTCATTTTTTCTGTAGTTAATATAAAAAGTGAAAATAAAAACTAAGGCAATTCTTATTGTCAACGTATATATTTAGTTTTTGACAAGAATTTATTACATAATTATAATTAAGATACCAAGTTATAGTTTAAAATTAAATGAAAACTTTTTTTTTAAATAAAGGTATTACTATATAAATAAATATAAGAAATCAATAATGGGTGTGACCTCCATTATTATTGATACATTCTTGGAGGCGTCTGCTCATTGACGCTATCAAGGTATCAATATAATTAATATTAATCGTTTCCCATGCGGTATCAATGGCTGCAATTAGTGCATTACGGTTTACTGGTATAAAATTTGGCCCTTGTTGTCTTCGGATAACAGCAAGTATTCGAGCCCAAACATTTTCGATAATGTTAAAATCTGGGCTTTTGCTGGCCAGGGTAACAGCTCCAAGTTATTTTCTCGTATCCAATTGCGCACAACCCGCGAAGTATGAATAGGGCGTTGTCCTTTAACAACAAAAATACATTATGAAAATGTTAATTCAACAGATCCCGAACTATTTTTGGAGAAAGTATAGTGAAATAAGAATACTTACTTGTTGGAAAATATAATCTTCGTCTGGATAAAACACTTCGACTGAAGGTTTCATAATAGTTTCCAAAATATCTAAATACGCAGCAGAATCAAGACGTCCATCGATAGCCCAACAAACTCCTGGACCCCGCGCGCTAACCCAACCCCACACATTCACAGAAAAATAACCACTTCGTTTTTAGGACATATGTGATTATTTTCGTAACGAGTTCCTTCCATTCTAAAAACTTTTAGTGGTCCATCGTTGCGGCTATTGAACGTTTTTCGTCGCTAAAAATCACTCGATTCCAAAATTCCAAAGGTTCGTTCACATATCGCCTTGCAAATTCCAGACGACGTCTCATATTTTCGTCACTGAGAACTTCTTCGCAGCAGCATTATACTTCTTTATTCCCATCTCCTTTAATTTTTGTGCAGTTATACGGCATCCGGGAAAATGTGTATCTGCTATAGCCCTGGAGTATGTAGCAAATGGTTGTTCTGTTACGTAATGAAACAACTCGAGATCTTGAGCACGTGTAGATACTTTAGGTCTACCACTTCCGATGGCTCTTCCAAAGTGTGTTCAAGATTCCATTTTACTCGGTAATGCCCTACGGTGCTTTTTGGTATATCTAACATACGTGAAATTTCACGCACGCTACGGCCCGCCGCTAATTCCGAAACAATCCGCGCTTTCAAATCAGCACCGAGATGAGGTGGCATTTTCACAACACTTGAAATTTTAAACTAAAATGGAATTTACATTTCTTACTTTATTTATTGGTTCACACTACCCCTTCTCAAACAGTAGGTAATTGTTTATTTATTACATACTTCTAATGACCAATGTAACAACCCTTAGAGCAATATGACTCAAAGGAAGTAAATTAAACAAGCAAGGATATTCTATTGTTATTGAAACTTATTCATAAAGTAAAAGCCATTTCCTTATAATGCTAATGGACAGGATTTTCTTTTAAGTATTAAGATTACAATAGAGGACTTATAAACTTTCGAAAATATCTAATTATAAATATTTACACTGCAATTGCGCTTTTCCTTAATAATTTCTTAGCAATAACATACACGTTCTTGGTTTTAAGTTGTCATAAATTTGATATGATATAAATTTGTGTTTCTAATATTACATCACAAACTAATCTTTATTCGCCAAAAATTGTTGCTTAAGTTGTAAAGCTTCGTACACACCTGAACAACAAACCGAGCAACAAACATAACAACGAACCGAAAGTCAAACAGAACGACAAACGATCTTTTATGATTTCCACAATCCGAACAACAAACGGAACGTTTGTGCTGTTCCCATAATTATTTTCAGTAGTTTTCAGTTCATATATATTTATTATTGAGAAGAGAAAATTGCGGAAAACAAGAAGATAGTGCCAACCAAATTTTTACGCACAAAGAAGAGTAAAAATTATAATTTACTTCGCTTTTTTTTATTTTGGAAATTTCCCGCCCAAATGATGCTAATAGGGACATCATTTTTTCTTGCATTCTTAAACACTGATTAATTTAAAACATTTTTCTTCTGTCAACTCCATAATATTACCTAAAACACAACAAACCCACAAAAGGGAGGACAAAATAAATAATTTAATTCTCCCGCATAAGTTTGTTCGCCGTTTTGTTTAGATTCGTCCAAACCTGCAAACGCATTCGCGCGCATTTTCTTTGATGTCGGAGAAAAACCGACAAGTTGCGGGAACGCCGCAAACCGTTCGTGGAACAATCAGGACTTGCGAATCTGTTCTAAAATTCGTACGTAGCACCGTCCAAATTAATGTTCCGATTGCCGTTCGGTTCGTTGTTCTGTTTGTTCCTCGGTTTGTTGTTCAGGTGTGTACGAAGCTTTACAATAAGCATATTAATATGAACTATATCTTATGAAAGGAGAGTTATGTAACTATAATTAACGACTTAACGTTACGTTAGTAGATTCCATTTACTATTTACACATATTTTCTTGGAACATTCGATAATTAACTATCGGGATATGATGACCCTATACTTCGCAGGTTGTGCGCAACTGGATACAAGCAAATAACTTGGAGCTGTTACCCTGGCCAGCAAAAAGCCCAGATTTTAACATTATCGAAAATGTTTGGGCTCGAATACTTGCTGTTATCCGAAGACAACAAGGGCCAAATTTTATACCAGTAAACCGTAATGCACTAATTGCAGCCATTGATACCGCATGGGAAACGATTAATATTAATTATATTGATACCTTGATAGCGTCAATGAGCAGACGCCTCCAAGAATGTATCAATAATAATGGAGGTCACACCCATTATTGATTTCTTATATTTATTTATATAGTAATACCTTTATTTAAAAAAAAGTTTTCATTTAATTTTAAACTATAACTTGGTATCTTAATTATAATTATGTAATAAATTTTTGTCAAAAAACTAAATATATACGTTGACAATAAGAATTGCCTTAGTTTTTATTTTCACTTTTTATATTAACTACAGAAAAAAATGAAACGTCATAAAATATACATTTTGTAAGGACTAAATATTATGAATAGAGAGTTTAATGATTTTTTTTAATTTTTTTTTAACTTACAATAGGCGGCGAATAAGTGGTGCAATTTTAGAAAAGGACTAAGGAGATTAAAAAAAAGGTTTCATTACAGTATTACAGCCTTGAGCAAAAGTTCTGAAATGATTGCTTATCTTCATCGCCATTCAATGCGAAGACCGCATGGCTTAAATTAAGAAAATGTCAATATTTAAATTTCTACAAAGTTTGCTGTTGCTCTATTTAAGAGGAAGTTTGAAATTTATAAACCCAATATGTCTAAAGGTTAGCAATGAAAATTTTGTAAAAATGCAGATGATGAAAGATGTTGTCACCGCACGACGTTTTGCCCCATGCGCAGGGATCAAGGTTAAAAATTTTTTATTTAATGTAAGACATGAATGTTGTACATAAACTATTACAAGCCTAGAATTTCTAGAAATTGAGAGCATCATTACTATTGTAACAAGGAATTTCTTTAATACAATTAAACAAAATATTTTATTATATATATATATAGTAACAAGTGACTAATCACTAACAAGATTAAAAGAAGAATTCGCTTAGTTATATAAGTTTCAATTAAAATTCTTTTTATTATTATGAAATATAAATTTTGTAAAATTATTAAGAATAAACGCCATAAAAAGATAAAAAAAGTTCAAAGATAACCAGTATTGGATCACCTCATAACAATAACCAGTTGATAGTCTCAACTACCATCAATTGATGGAACGTCAAACACAGGATTAAAAACAGTCATACATACAAAAACAGCTGCGCATATTTATATATATATATATATATATAGATATATATATATATATATATATATATAAGTTGTGGCTAAAAACGATATTTAATTAAAAGACAAAACAAACAAACCCAACTTGATACAAACGACAAATAACGAATGAATAAAATTCAAATCAGTACTTTTCAAAAATACAGATAAAGACCGCTTTTATATTCGTTTGCGCTATCATTACGTAAAACGAAATCAAAAACATTTGTTAAAATATATGTGTAATCTATTTATTTTTATTCTCATGTAAATATGTAATTAGTAGATTAGTAATTAGGATAGCTTTATTAGACTAGGTAATTAGACCATAGGTGTTGATTAGTTCGTTAGTTTTTTTAGGTTAAGTTAGTTAATTTATTAGTTAGTCAGTGAGATATTTTTCATGTTAAGATTAATTAGGTACGTTTTAATAGTTAGTTAGTTAGTTGGTATTATGAAGGGCTTATCTTTACTGATAATATTACTATAAATCGTACTTAAATTATCTCGTGTCTGTATTAAAATTTACATTTTGGGGGTGCATCCTAATCGATATCATTTCTGAGACCAGTCTTTTTCTTAAAAATATGTTCCACATCTAATATTACCGGTTCTTTGAAGTTGAACGTATGCCCTGTATTTTTATGATGAGAGGAGAGTCCTGTATCTCTGTAAGTTTTTGCAATTATATTGGTGTTGTTTTATTCGTGCACCTGAATTTTTGTTTTGAGCTTGACCAATGTAGCAACTTGAACAATTGTTGTAACAAATTTTATAATCATAACATTAGATTTGATTTAGAAGTTCAGTCTTGTCTTTAAACGTGAGTAAATGTTGTTGTAGATTGCGTTTTTGTTATATAAGACTATTTGCGATTGTCACTTTTAAGATATTTATAATTTTTTTGGCTAAGAACAGGTATATTGATGATTTTTTGGTAAGAACATGTTTCAATTAAATTATGGGTATTATTCAGATTAATGTGAGATCTCAGTGTCATTACTATGTCTATTACATTAGCTTATTTATAACTTTGTTAGGTAATTATTATTTTTTAATATGGATCTTCAAATTTGCAATGAAATAACAACCTAATATGTTGTGAACGCCGACTTTTCTGAGACTCTAGCGCACTTATTAACACTGATAATTTACCGATTATCAGCTTAATTAAAGATGTGGAAAATATTTTGTCAATACATGATCCTGATAGAAGTGAGGTCTTGCGCGGCAGTGTTGTCAACATAATTACAAATTTCAAGTGTATAAACACACAAAACTTAAGTTACCAAGATTTGATCTCTTGCGCAAAAAAATTCAATTCCATCGAAGAATTTTTTTAAAATAAATAATGATTTATTAGTTGTAAAATCAGATAAAGGCAATGCGACAGTTGTAACATATAAATCCGATTATGAAGAAAAATTGTTGAACTACTAAATGACGGAACATATATTATCAATAACTCGATCCGACTAATTCTTTTCAAAATAAAAATAACAAAATTGTTATTAATTTATACATAAAAAGGGACATATTGACTACAACACATATAAAAATATCTACTTTACTGCAGTGGCTCCAAAATTCTATGGTCTGGTCAAAGTTCATAAACTTGAGAACCCTGTAAGACCAATAGTATCGTGCATAGACTCACCGACTTATGCAATTTCCAAATTTTTAAATGACATTGTATCCAATATCTCCTTTTTATTTCAATACAATATTAATAATTCATATGAGTTTGTTGAAAAATTAGAACGTTTACGATTCCAAGTAATTATATTATGGTGTCGTTTGATGTTAAGTCGCTTTTCACCAACATTAGTAAACAATTAATTAAATCTTTAATTAAAAAATATTGGATACATCTATCATATTTCACCACTTTAAACTTAGACGAGTTGATAGATCTCATTGGTTTCATTTTTGACACAGGTTATTTTCAATATAAAGGCCGTTTTTACATACAAAAGATGGGGACAGCGATGGGTAACCCTGCCTCACCTATACTTGCGAATCTCACTATGCATGACCTGATTACCACAGTTATGACCCAATTAAACATTTTCAACTGTGTTCCTGTATTCATGTTTGTGTACGTCGATGATATAATTACTTGCATTCCTAAAGACTTGGTCGATAGGACTTTACAATTATTTAATAATTATGACCCACATCTAGTGTTTACTGTAGAAATTCGAAAAAATTCAAAGCTACCCTTTTAGATGTCTTACTTATAAGGACTAACGATGGTATTAAAACTGATTGGTATAAAACCTATGGCATCAGGGCGAACTATCAACTATTTTTCAAAACATCCATTACATCAAAAACTAACATTATTACGGCCATGCTTAATAAAATGTTGAAATTGAGTGATATCACTTTTCATGAAAAAATAAACAAATTTTAAAATCCATATTAAAAATAATAATTACCCTAACAGTTATAAATAAGCTAATTAATAGACATAGTAATGACACTAATCTCACATTAATCTGAATAATACCCATAATTTAATTGAAACATGTTCTTATAAAAATCATCAATATACCTGTTCTTAGCCAAAAAATCATAAATATCTTAAAAGTGACAATACCAAAATAGTCTTATATAACAAAAACACAATCTACAACAACATTTACTCACGTTTAAAAGACAAGACTGAACTTCTAAATAAATCTAATGTTGTGTACAAAATTTGTTGCAACAATTGTTCAAGTTGTACATTGGTCAAACAAAACAAAAATTAGGTGCATGAATAAAACAACACCAATATAATTGCAAAAAACTTACAGAAGATACAGGACTCTCCTCTCATCATAAAAATACAGGGCATACGTTCAACTTCAAAGAACCGGTAATATTAGATGTGGAACATATTTTTAAGAAAAGACTGGTCTCAGAAATGATATCGATTAGAGCACCCCCAAAATGTAAATTTTAATACAGACACGAATAATTTAAGTACGATTTATAGTAATATTATCAGTAAAATTAAACCCTTCACTTAATACCAACTAACTAACTAACTATTAAAACGTACCTAATTAATCTTAACATGAAAATATCCTAACTGACTAACTAATAAATTAACTAACTAACCTAAAAACTAACGAACTAATCAACACCTAGTCTAATTACCTAGTCTAATAAACTATCCTAATTACTAATCTACTAATTACATTTACATAGATAAAAATAAATAGATTACACATATATTTTTAACAAATGTTTTTGATTTCGTTTACGTATGTACGCAAACGAATATAAAAGCGGTCTTTATCTGTATTTTTGAAAAGTACTGATTTGAATTTTATTCATTCGTTATTTGTCGTTTGTATCAAGTTGGGTTTGTTTGTTTGTCTTTAATTAAATACGTTTTTAGCCACAACTTATATATATATGTATTACTGTTTTTTAATCCGTGTATGTGACGTTCCATCAATTTGATGGTAATTGAGACTATCAACTTTTATTGTTATGAGGTGAGTCCATACCGGTTATCTTTTTATCTTTTATCGCGATTATTCTTAATAATTTTCAAAATTTATTTATAATAATAAAAAAAGAATTTTAATTAAAACTTATATAACTAAGGAATTCTTTTTAATCTTGTTGGTAATTAGTCACTTGTTACTATATATATATATATATATATAAAAAATATATTTGTTTAATTGTATTAAAAATTCCTATTACAATAATTAATGTATACCGTTTTCTAATTTTAATTTCTAATTTGTATTAGTTTATGTATAACATTCATGTCTTATATTAAATAAAAAAAAATTTTTAGCCTTGATAAAGCCCTACGCATAGGGGGCGAAACGTCGGCGTTGACAACATATTGAGTTGTTATTTCATTCACCTCCACCTAGAAGGGCTCGAAAAGAGCAAACTGTACACAAATTTATAATCTTGGAGGAATAATTACGAAAGATTACTTTGCATAAAGGTAACTATTATATAACATCATTAATATTACTTGAATAATATACCAGTATACATTATATGTTAGAGATATTAACATTTTCAGCGAATCTGGAATGGATTTTTAACAGTAAGAGATTTATATGAGAATTATCAAACAACAGGATCTTGTAGTATCACAGAATTCAGCAGTAAAATAACACAACGTGTTAGATATTAAATAGATTTGGTATATTTCCCAACAATATCATACTGGAATATCTATACAAAGAAGA
>JALBCR010000256.1:0-110765 GCA_030710515.1 Abscondita cerata
GGTACACTCATGAAATTTAAAACTTGGACACCACAATTTCTGTAAACAAAAGTTTGCACATTGTGAAGCGGGCTTAAGGGTATCATTTACAATTCTAACAGCAGGTAGTCTCAGCAGGGGTTATCTTATAGAAGGACTGTAGAATGAATCATTACACTAAGCACGTTTTAGAAAATAGGTAATTTACGTTGCTTACTTAATTTTTTCTTTAAAGAATATATTTGAAGGTATCGCTAATTAAACACCATAGCTCGATTAATTATCGAATCAAAATTTTGTTTAGGAAATGTTTACAAAATAAAATTAGAAATAATTTTGATTTAAAAAACGTCTACAAGCAATAACTTTTAAATTAAATCAAAAACTAAACATGGTTATTTGGGTTGACTGATTATTACTTATTTTTAAATAAATCTAACCTACTAATTATTGTAAGTTATTAAAAAAAATCATTAAACTCTCTATTCATAATATTTAGTCCTTACAAAATGTATATTTTATGACGTTTCATTTTTTCTGTAGTTAATATAAAAAGTGAAAATAAAAACTAAGGCAATTCTTATTGTCAACGTATATATTTAGTTTTTGACAAGAATTTATTACATAATTATAATTAAGATACCAAGTTATAGTTTAAAATTAAATGAAAACTTTTTTTTTAAATAAAGGTATTACTATATAAATAAATATAAGAAATCAATAATGGGTGTGACCTCCATTATTATTGATACATTCTTGGAGGCGTCTGCTCATTGACGCTATCAAGGTATCAATATAATTAATATTAATCGTTTCCCATGCGGTATCAATGGCTGCAATTAGTGCATTACGGTTTACTGGTATAAAATTTGGCCCTTGTTGTCTTCGGATAACAGCAAGTATTCGAGCCCAAACATTTTCGATAATGTTAAAATCTGGGCTTTTTGCTGGCCAGGGTAACAGCTCCAAGTTATTTGCTTGTATCCAGTTGCGCACAACCTGCGAAGTATAGGGTCATCATATCCCGATAGTTAATTATCGAATGTTCCAAGAAAATATGTGTAAATAGTAAATGGAATCTACTAACGTAACGTTAAGTCGTTAATTATAGTTACATAACTCTCCTTTCATAAGATATAGTTCATATTAATATGCTTATTGTAAAGCTTCGTACACACCTGAACAACAAACCGAGGAACAAACAGAACAACGAACCGAACGGCAATCGGAACATTAATTTGGACGGTGCTACGTACGAATTTTAGAACAGATTCGCAAGTCCTGATTGTTCCACGAACGGTTTGCGGCGTTCCCGCAACTTGTCGGTTTTTCTCCGACATCAAAGAAAATGCGCGCGAATGCGTTTGCAGGTTTGGACGAATCTAAACAAAACGGCGAACAAACTTATGCGGGAGAATTAAATTATTTATTTTTGTCCTCCCTTTTGTGGGTTTGTTGTGTTTTAGGTAATATTATGGAGTTGACAGAAGAAAAATGTTTTAAATTAATCAGTGTTTAAGAATGCAAGAAAAAATGATGTCCCTATTAGCATCATTTGGGCAGGAAATTTCAAAATAAAAAAAAAAAGCGAAGTAAATTATAATTTTTACTCTTCTTTGTGCGTAAAAATTTGGTTGGCACTATCTTCTTGTTTTCCGCAATTTTCTCTTCTCAATAATAAATATATATGAACTGAAAACTACTGAAAATAATTATGGGAACAGCACAAACGTTCCGTTTGTTGTTCGGATTGTGGAAATCATAAAAGATCGTTTGTCGTTCTGTTTGACTTTCGGTTCGTTGTTATGTTTGTTGCTCGGTTTGTTGTTCAGGTGTGTACGAAGCTTTACAACTTAAGCAACAATTTTTGGCGAATAAAGATTAGTTTGTGATGTAATATTAGAAACACAAATTTATATCATATCAAATTTATGACAACTTAAAACCAAGAACGTGTATGTTATTGCTAAGAAATTATTAAGGAAAAAGCGCAATTGCAGTGTAAATATTTATAATTAGATATTTTCGAAAGTTTATAAGTCCTCTATTGTAATCTTAATACTTAAAAGAAAATCCTGTCCATTAGCATTATAAGGAAATGGCTTTACTTTATGAATAAGTTTCAATAACAATAGAATATCCTTGCTTGTTTAATTTACTTCCTTTGAGTCATATTGCTCTAAGGGTTGTTACATTGGTCATTAGAAGTATGTAATAAATAAACAATTACCTACTGTTTGAGAAGGGGTAGTGTGAACCAATAAATAAAGTAAGAAATGTAAATTCCATTTTAGTTTAAAATTTCAAGTGTTGTGAAAATGCCACCTCATCTCGGTGCTGATTTGAAAGCGCGGATTGTTTCGGAATTAGCGGCGGGCCGTAGCGTGCGTGAAATTTCACGTATGTTAGATATACCAAAAAGCACCGTAGGGCATTACCGAGTAAAATGGAATCTTGAACACACTTTGGAAAGAGCCATCGGAAGTGGTAGACCTAAAGTATCTCACGTGCTCAAGATCTCGAGTTGTTTCATTACGTAACAGAACAACCATTTGCTACATACTCAGGGCTATAGCAGATACACATTTTCCCGGATGCCGTATAACTGCACAAAAAGATTAAAGGAGATGGGAATAAAGAAGTATAATGCTGCTGCGAAAGAAGTTCTCAGTGACGAAAATATGAGACGTCGTCTGGAATTTGCAAGGCGATATGTGAACGAACCTTTGGAATTTTGGAATCGAGTGATTTTTAGCGACGAAAAAACGTTCAATAGCCGCAACGATGGACCACTAAAAGTTTTTTAGAATGGAAGGAACTCGTTACGAAAATAATCACATATGTCCTAAAAACGAAGTGGTTATTTTTCTGTGAATGTGTGGGGTTGGGTTAGCGCGCGGGGTCCAGGAGTTTGTTGGGCTATCGATGGACGTCTTGATTCTGCTGCGTATTTAGATATTTTGGAAACTATTATGAAACCTTCAGTCGAAGTGTTTTATCCAGACGAAGATTATATTTTCCAACAAGTAAGTATTCTTATTTTACTATAATTTCTCCAAAAATAGTTCGGGATCTGTTGAATTAACATTTTCATAATGTATTTTGTTTTTAAAGGACAACGCCCCTATTCATACTTCGCGGGTTGTGCGCAATTGGATACGAGAAAATAACTTAGAGAGCTGTTACCCTGGCCAGCAAAAGCCCAGATTTTAACATTATTGAAAATGTTTGGGCTCGAATACTTGCTGTTATCCGAAGACAACAAGGGCCAAATTTTATACCAGTAAACCGTAATGCACTAATTGCAGCCATTGATACCGCATGAAACGATTAATATTAATTATATTGATACCTTGATAGCGTCAATGAGCAGACGCCTCCAAGAATGTATCAATAATAATGGAGGTCACACCCATTATTGATTTCTTATATTTATTTATATAGTAATACCTTGATTTAAAGAAAAAGTTTTCAATTTAATTTTAAACTATAACTTGGTATCTTAATTATAATTATGTAATAAATTCTTGTCAAAAAACTAAATATATACGTTGACAATAAGAATTGCCTTTAGTTTTTATTTTCATTTTTATATTAACTATAAAAAAAATTAAACGTCATAAAATATACATTTTGTAAGGACTAAATATTATAAATAGAGAGTTTAATGATTTTTTAATAACTTACAATAATTAGTAGGTTAGATTTATTAAAAATAAGTAATAATCAGTCAACCCAAATAACCATGTTTAGTTTTTGATTTAATTTAAAAGTTATTGCTTGTAGACTTTTTTAAATCAAAATTATATCTAATTTTATTTGTAAACATTTCCTAAACAAAATTTTGATTCGATAATTAATCGAGCTATGGTGTTTAATTAGCGATACCTTCAAATATATTCTTTAAAGAAAAAATTAAGTAAGCAACGTAAATTACCTATTTTCTAAAACGTGCTTAGTGTAATGATTCATTATACAGTCCTTCTATAAGATAACCCGTGCTGAGACTACTTGCTGTTAGAATTGTAAATGATACCCGTAAGCCCGCTTCACAATGTGCAAACTTTTGTTTACAGAAATTGTGGTGTCCAAGTTTTAAATTTCATGAGTGTACAACAATATACAGCTAAGTTATCGTTTTAAGGAACCAATTTATATTTGCATGCGTTCGAAACTTAAGTACACGCGACATCAAACGGTTATACCTTTAGCGTTTAAGAGCATTGTTATTCAGGGTAGCCTCCATTTACCCACGCTCGTTGTTGTTGGCACTAACTCCTTCAGAGTATTGCAGGGTAAGCTAAAACAAAAGGCGGGAGCTGCTTTTGTATTAAAACGAGTGTATTATTAGTTTTTAAGTCACCGCGTGTACGTGACAGGTGTACGTCAAGTTTCTTAATTACCAATTTTAAATTGGTACGCTATTTTATCTTGGGGTTAATAATCGAAAAACTTAACTGAGTTACTACATACTTGAACGCGGACTATAATTAATTGGTTATTAACGGCTAATGCACCAGTTTCATGCGACAGACTTTATCATTTCTACTAAATACTCTAATATTTTAAATTGTATGTGCTATATTTATATGTCTTTTGTCTCTCTTTAATTTGTGTTTGTTGTAGCGTGTTAGACTCTAAGTAAAACCCTAGTGAATTCCTGTTGATCGGTTTTATTTCTCTCCGTTACCCAGCAGGTAGCGCCATGTTACTCAGCAGTTATTTCTTTTAGTTCTCTCAAGGACCTTCCCCATCTCACCGATTGTAACCGGACATAGTTGTGCTAACGTATACAGGGCGGTACAGGTTATAGTAGCAATAATTTACCATTTTATAGTCCATTAAAAAATAAGTCAATATACATACTTTGATTTTTTTCAAAAATGCTCTCCAAGAAAGATACAGCCCTTCAAAGTTTAGTTTTGAAAATCGTTTTTTTGTCATAACTCTCAGGCCATTAAAGCAATTTTGACAAAATTTGGTAGAAGTATTTATGTAATAGACACTCATTACTTGACAAAAGTAACTTTTGTCAAAACTGTCCAGCGGGGTAGATACAGAGGGGGTGTTACTTTTGCTCTCCCATTTTTAAACCACTGTCTATTTTTTTAAAATGATTATTTAGTTTAATTTCTAAATTAATTAGAAAAGAAAGTCACTCTTGCAAAATTTTTTTTGGAGGCTTGGTTTACGAGTTAAATGAATTTAAGTAACCATTATGAAGTAGGCGATAATATGACACTTGTCAGTATTGTTATGCTTCTGGCCTCGATTTAAAGTGCCGATTATTGATCATGATGATAATGGTAAAAAACGATATACTCTAAATAAATCATAATAACAACAATTACATAAGACTTACAAATACATTAATGTAACAACTGTTCAAAATGAGAACCGTTGTTCTGTATACTGCACAATTGGCAACGTCTAATGATGGACTGGTTTAAACTTAATAGCACGTCGTGATTGATTTCTACGCATTCTGGATTCTTTGTAGAAGCTCCTCCCTTGTTGGCACAGGGTCGCATATATCGTGTCTTTGTGGTTACCCCATAGATAGTCAAATCCGGTGATCGCGGCGGCTATGCAACTGGACCGCCACGACCAATCCATTGTTTTTCAAAATTTGTTTTCAGCCAGTTACGAACGATTCTGCCAAAATGTGCCGGACATCCATCTAACTGGAACCAGGCTTGTCTTTGCAAAATACTATTCTGCGTTCTTCATCTCCTGGATGTAAACCCAAAACTGGTTGAATATGAAAGGGTTGCCTATGATCTTGTTTTAATACACGTTGAATAGTAGTTTTGGGAATTGCAATGGTTCTAGACATTCTTCTTTGAGTTGTCCTTGGATCTTTGTTAAATTCACGCAGGACGCAATTATTCCTTCTTACTTGATTGGCGTTACGATGATTAGGAGGTCTAAGGGCCAACTTTAATCCTAGCGTCACAAATAGGTTATACACATTCCCAAAAACTTTACGATATGGTTGTCGTCTATTAGAAAATCGCCTTCGATATTCCTGAACTGATTGGAACGCGTTACCATCACAAAATCCATAAATAAAGTGCATATCGGCGTATTCCTGATTAGTGAATCAAAAAGGCATTTTGTTATTTTTAACGTTAGAAAATACTGACAAG
The DNA here is from genome assembly GCA_030710515.1 of Abscondita cerata. Classification (NCBI taxonomy): domain Eukaryota; kingdom Metazoa; phylum Arthropoda; class Insecta; order Coleoptera; family Lampyridae; genus Abscondita; species Abscondita cerata. Next base: position 6,129 of record JALBCR010000256.1, read on the forward strand.
TGTCATACTACCGCCTACTTTATAACGGTTACTTCCATAGGTACTACTTTAAAAGTGTTTTAAACTTTTAAATTAATTTATCTCGTAAACCGAGCCTCCAACCAAGATTTTACAAAAATGACTTTCTTTTCTAAATTGATCTAGAAATCCAACTAAAAGATCATTTTTAACCAATAGGCAGTGGGCTAAAAAAGTGACACCTTCCTTCTGTATCTACGCCACTGGGCAGTAGAGTGTCTATTACATAAGTACTTCTGCCAAATTTTGTCAAAATCGTTTCAATGACCTGAGAGCTATGACACAAAACTAAACTTTGAAGGGATGTATCTTTCTTTTGGGAAGCGTTTTTGAAAAAAATCAAAGTATGTATATTGACTTATTTTTCGATGGACTATCGAATGGTAAATTATTGCTACTATAACCTGGACCACCTATAAATACGGGACTTCCACAAATTTAGTATGGCGCTTTGAACCAAACATTGTTTTTTCCTTTTTTTAGGTTGCATAGCTAGAGGTGCCACTTTATTTTTTATCTACTATTATTTGTGAACTGCAACCGTTACAAAGTGCATTACTATTAAAATCTAACCTTTGTTAATCCGTTAACGTCGCAGGTTAGTTTTTATGACGTCTTGTCGTTTTGTGTCGTCTCTTTATTCTGTTTCAGATGCGTTCCGAAGTTTCTACTCTTCAGGATGCGGCTACACCCTTGAAGATATCTGGTTTTCCTTACAGCTTTATGATGACTGGATGCGACATTCTCATCACTATCACTTGCATGTTAGTTTTCCATTTTTATTTTATTATAACAATTGAATTGTTCATTTACTTTGCTTTATTGTTACTGTCCACTAATAACTTATTTCATTTATAATAGCGTTTTAACTAGGTAACATTTGTTATTGTCAACATAACCCATTTATTATGTTTGTCGAGATCCGATGCACTAGTGGGATGACTTTAATTTAATCTTCATTGTTTGAACCGACGTGGTTTCTATGTCAATTTAAAATCAACTTTCTTTTACGTTTCTTGCATAACCCTTTTAGGACCAAAAACGATTTTTTCATTTTTCCCTGATTTATTTTATATAAAACCTTTGTGTCTAATTTCCTATCGTTGCTACTAACCATCCTTCTTGTGGATTTATAAGTGTCAGTTTAATTTTGTTGATTCCAATTCAGCGCAACGTTTAATAAAAATTTTAAGTGCGAGAATCAATTCTTGGGGTGTGATTATTCCTCTAAAACAAGTTATTCCCTGTTTTCTCAAAATGATTTAGTTGTAATTTTTAGGATGATTTCGTCATTGGATGAATTTTCTTCAAATTTTCACATTAAAATAGGCAATTTTTTTCATCCACAATACACATTCTACACATATAAAGCGTTTTCAAGGATTTAATCACTAATATTGAGTAAATCTTTACAAGCACCTACATTGATCGAAGAGGTATTTGCGACAAAGGTAAGTATTACCATATCTTACATAATAATACATTATTTTTCTTTCAAAATAACTAATTGACATGGGTGTCTCTAACAATAACCATTGGTTTAGTTTTTAACTTAAATACTCAAAAAAAAAATAAACACTTTGGCTTTAGCTGGGTAATGCTGGGTAATTTTACTATTAGCAGTACATTATTGCAAATTTCGATAAATCTGAATTTGAAAAATGTGTAATATACACAGATAAATAATAATGCTTATTTTTACTTAATGCAAGTATGTAAACCATTTTCAAAGAAAATTCCTACATAATAACTTATATTGCTCATTTACCTCTGGTCGTTTGGCGCTAAATTTAGACATTAGCATCGGAAAGAAAGTTTACTTAGTAAGCGAAAAACAACCAACATTGTATTTGTCGAATGAAATTGCAAACGTTATAAACTATACTCGTCTTTGAAAGAATTAATACAATTACGTAGTAATATTTAAATGTATGAGATATGAAAAAGATGGAAAACTTAATTTAAATAAAAAACTAGCACGTAAACGTTATTTTATTTGCAAACAATCGTTTGATGTCAAATATTTTTGACCTTGACTCTTTCATATTTTTTGCAAATGGAACACCCTGTATACAATATTCTCAATTGATAGAAAATTGAATACTGAACAAAAAGTGCTCCATTATTTTTATCCCAAAATCAAAACAGAGCTATTGATGGTTTTTCAAATTGGATAATGTGGTTGGCATAGATCAACATACAAAATTTAGGGTGGCTATATCCACCAGAAATGGTAAATAAAATGAAAAAAGACGAATATCCATGAAGCAAAAGGATATGTTTTATTTTAATTTATTCTGTGAACATTAAAAGACAAATTCAAATTAGATGCTCATAAACGTCGCATTCCATCATATCACATTTGACATTTTAATCCTGTTGACATTTATACAACAAACAATTGTAGTTTATAAAATCACAGCTACTTTAAACTTATTTGAAAAGTCATCAATAGCTTTGTCATTTTTGACAGTATTCAATTCCTATCGATTGAGAATCTTGTATACAGGGTGTCCCATTTGAAAAAATTGGCACAATTAGACATAACACGCGAACGCGTTGTTCGATTTTTATTCTGTTTTCACCATAGTGATGAGAGAAACAAATACTACTAGTTTGCTTATTTAACCGATTGTGTAACTCTAATAATAACGAAGTTAGCTATAGTGACGACTTAAGTTTGAAAACCCTGTATACTAAGATCCAATTTCGATACAAATTGTTTATGTTAAAAATCACAAAAAAAGTATATTATATTAAACAGTAGACATTACTGAACAATTTTTGTGAAAAAAAGCAAGTTTTGTCATCCAAAAGAAGAGGAACAAAAACAAGTTCTTGGGCCTGATTTGTGTTCTAGTATATTTTATTTTATACAAATTTAACTATTGATCTAAACTTCGGATCCTTACTTATTTATACATTAGGATATTTGAAAGTTTGTGGCTTTTGCCTTCACTTATAATCCTTTAATTAGAAATCATTTTGGGGTTAATAACGTTGAATTAAGACCAAATCTTATTCAAGCTTATTACGCTTAGTGCCTGCTGCGTTTTCGTTACTATTAAATTGCACGTGTTTATTTTTACCTTAAAAAAAGGAAATAATTTATACCTTAAATCCTCTATTATTGATGTTTCAACCTGCAAAGTGACTTCGCAAATTCGAACCATAAATTACTACTGAATCCCTTTAAGCCAACAGGCAATCTACCTACACCCTTTCTAAGGTACAGGTTAAATTAAGGGTAAAAATATCTTTTTTTTGTGCCGTAACAGTATGTTACATATAAATTCTTTTACTTTTTTATTTAAATAAGTTTTCTCTCACAAACTTACTGTTTTCAGATTTAGAACAAACTATTTTTATTAATTCAGCAGATCGACTTTTACTTAACATGCTAAGAAACCCTTAAAATAACATACCGTAATTTTATGCCAACTTGACCTAAATGTGTATTTAACAAAATTCAATTCCAAATTCCATTTGAAAATAATCATATCTTTACAAATACATATATTCTACACTAAGTTTGATTATTAACATACAATAGTACCGTAAGTTAAAGATAAGCAGAAATAATACATAAACCTCTTTGCATTTTTTATAAACTTAAAACTTTCTGAAATTGTATTAAAGTATATTGCTTTTGATAAAACTATCGCACAAATCTTGTATTTAAAATGCACAAAAGAAATTGAATTTTCGCTTTGAAAAGATTTTCACCCTTTCTTGCGAATGACGTTCAAACGTTATGCTGGTAATCTATTACACATTGTATTATGTACGTGTCACGAAATCTTTTCGATACGTACGTAGAATAAAAAAACATTCGATCTAGATTGTTTATTAGAGCAAGTGTAACCCGACCAATATTTTATATTTATTTGAAAGTAGAAACGAAGCTGAGCAATATTGTTATCAGTAATACAATTGTTTTCCTATAAATAGTGCTTACTTACAACTAAATTGTAAAATTAATTTTTAATTATAAAATAAACTTTATACTCTGAGGGTCGAAAATGGGGAGGAGACGGTTTCGGGCAGTGAACAATGTTAGGTGTGTAGTTAGAGGGGCACAGAATAATAAATATAAAAATTATCTCGTTAACCATTTAAAGTCGTATTTGTGTATAAAAACTTCATTAACCTAGTAGTAATTATAATTACATAAAAAAACAGTATATCGTAGAAAGCCAGCGTTATTTGTAGTAAGCTGGTGTTTTGTAGTATATAAAAATCAAATTGTTTTTTAATTATTAAAAAAATGTTTTGTGAAATATGAATTTGTAAACAAATTATAAAGTCTGGGAAGAGAACATCAAGATCATAAATAAACAAACAACATAGTGAAATTAACCCCGGATCAAACGGTCACTGTTCCAAAGTCGTCGAAGGTCGCAATTAGCACTTTACACATAAATGTAATCCAGGTTAGCTAAATATTAGAATAATTAAAATTTGTGTATATTCAATAAATAAGATTCTAGCGTTATATTTTAGTTGAATTAAGACGTGCAGTCAGCATTATTAAAAACAATTTAAAAATTGGATTAAAAATGTGTACGTTCGATTTTAAATTGTTTTATTGTATTAAAATTTCGTTAAACTTACAAACAACTCGTTTGTTTATCAAGTAAAAAGCAGTTTGTGTTTTAATTATTTATTCATTTATTGATTCTTATATGTAACGTGCTTGTGAATTTTAATTATAATGTTGTTGTCGAACAAAATTGAGGAATCTATGAATTTATGAAATAAGGTAGTTAAATACGTATTCTATCAGATTAAAAAACTTTTCCAAGTGATATGACCTGGGATTCAAAAAAATTGCAAACTTTTACAATTTTTAATTGTTTAAATTTAAAGTTTTTTAAATAAAAAAATATCAAAAGTTTCAAACAAAAGTTGTAGTTAAAGATCTTACCTACAAGTTTTGTTTGAAAAAAAATTTAATGTCTCAATTTGTAACAAAAATACAACCGATTTTCAAAAGCATTTTTCTAATATTGCAACTAACTCACTCTTTTTTAATAACATCAAATAGATATACAGGGTGTCCAGAAACTCTCCTGACAAACGAAGACCGGAGATTCCTCAGATAATTTTAAAACAATTTAACCCAATTCATCTAGTCCGAAAATGCTTCCTAAGGGAGCTAGAGCTCTTTGAAGATGGCGCCTTGTAAATAGTTTTTTTAAATACCTCTAGAACGCTTCTACTTAGAAAAGCAAAAACTGGTATGCTTGTTTAGCCTACAGAGATGAATCGATTCCATGAATTGCGAATTTCTAGTACCGGTTATAGGCGTCCGTTTTGGGTGGGTCAACGGTTATTTTAACGCATAACTTTTTTGTCTTTAACTTTTAAGCATTTGTGACACTAGATTATTAAATTTTCAGGTATTCTAGTACTAAAAGATACTCTTACTTTAAGTCATTAGGATACACCGTTTTCTAGAAAAATGGATTTGAAAATTTTTGTTTTTGTCATTAAAGTTAAATTTATATTTTTGCACTAGTTGGCTCTGAACTGACAACAAAAGTAAAACCTACGTTTTTATTGTTAAATTGTTGTCAGTTCGCGAAGTTTATCTTTTAATTTTTTACTTTACCAAGCGCCATCTTCAAAGAGCTCTAGCTCCCTTAGGAAGCATTTTCGGACTAGGTGAATTGGATTAAATTGTCTTAAAATTATCTGAGAAATCTCCGGTCTTCGTTTGTCAGGAGAGTTTTTGGACACCCTGTATAGTATTGACAATTGCTAAATCAACACTATTTACTATAATAATCCTAAATTTTTAGTGAACAACATTTTTATAAAGATTTAAAGTTTTTTATAGCTAAAATTAATTAATTACGTTTTGTAGGTTTATTATTTCTGCAAATTTTTGCTCATAATTATTTTAATAATTAATAAAATGACTACTTCTTTTGCAAAAAAAAATTGTAGAAAGCATATTACGTACGACTGTGAAGAGTTGTGCTTAATTTTTTATAATTTTTCTCTATTTTCACCTGTATAATTAGATTACAAAATTTTACAAATAAAAGTTGTAGCTTAAGAGAGTGGTTTCTAACCTGTAAAGCGCGCCCCTCTAAGGTGGCGCGAGACTGTTGCGAGGAGGGCATGCAGCTGTTTCCAAAATATCATTTTCGAACACAAACCAAAAAAGTCGAATAGGTGTCAAAAAATGAAAAAGCAAAATAGATATACGTCATCCACAATCACTCGCCGCGAATTGAGTATTTATAGGTTGGAAACCACTGGCTTAAGATCTTAGGTAGAACTTGTGTTATGAAAGACTAGTGTGCGTTAAAAGTGCACGGCGCCATCTAAGCGATGGTTTTAATGCTTAAAACAACACGTGAGTCGATAAAGCCAAGATAACTGTCGAAGCATACACGCACGAAAGAACACCTGATGCAGCATTTCGCTCTTATTATGAGCTCATCAGAGGTGTATAATAAGAGCGAAATGCTGCATCAGGTGTTCTTTCGTGCGTGTATGCTTCTGTACAAGTTATCTTGGCTTTATCGACTCACGTGTTGTTTTAAGCATTAAAACCATCGCTTAGATGGCGCCGTGCACTTAACGCACACTAGTCTTTACAGTTAACTGTTGGCATTTACTTAGTTTATACTAATTACACGTGTCCATTTTAACACGAGATGTCGCAAGACACACATTTTACTTGTATTCATTGCTCCAGGAGAGTTTAAAAGACCAACCGCCGTCTTGTACAGTTGTATACCGCACGTGAGTATACACCTCTGATGAGCTCATAATAAGAGCGAAATGCTGCATCAGGTGTTCTTTCGTGCGTGTATGCTTCTGTACAAGTTATCTTAACTTTATCGACTCACGTGTTGTTTTAAGCATTAAAACCATCGCTTAGATGGCGCCGTGCACTTTAACGCACACTAGTCTTTACAGTTAACTGTTGGCATTTACTTAGTTTATACTAATTACACGTGTCCATTTTAACACGAGATGTCGCAAGACACACATTTTACTTGTAATAATTATTTACTTTCTTTTAGCAATATCACTATGAACTAACTCTTACAATGTTATCATAAGATTAAAACTACACAGTAACCATTAAATAAAATTATTTACTAACACAAGCAAAAATTAAAAAAATTCGTTTTTCAATTTTAAATCGTGCAACAGCGCTTTTAAATTTCGCTACCACGTGGTTATCGCATACCGCACTGACTTCCGGAACGTGCAACAAATGATTTAAATATGCGCGACAAACTTTTTACACAAATTGGACTAAAATTAAATTAAAACTACTACAACTAACCTTGGTCATTAGTATTAGTAAGGGTAAGTAACTCAATTGTTGTCCTTTGGATTTTGTCGTCTTGTACCTTTTTCAAGGTCAATCAATCTCAACTCGACCTGGGTCCTGCTGGTTTAAATCTGCAACTGCTGCCCTCGTTTAAGTCTTCTTTTTCAACCCTCACCTTGTTAGCAAAAGTTCGTGGCACAGCACTTAACTTTACAACTTCAACGAACACCTGATCGTGTACGTATTGCAATTTACAATTTTATTTAATTAATTAAAGTTTAATTTTTTGTAGGTGCTCTCGTACTAATTTACTTAACGTTTCTGTGTTTCTTTCGGACACTCGTTTTAATTTTCGCGTCACTTCAAATTTTATTTTTTTTACTTAAATTTACTCTTGACGTCACATATAATCCTCTTTCTCTAATTTTATTAAATTTTGTCGTCGTTATTTTACACGGTTTGATACTGAAGAGCCCTTGGCGTTGGTTTGTGTCCATATTTATAAATTTTCATTCCACCGTCCACTATTGTAGTAATTTAAATTCATATTTTCCATCTTATCGTACCGCCGTCTACTGTAATTTTCTTCAACTACTCTTATTCCGGCTAGTTTTCTGCAATTTTGTTATTAATTTTCAGGAGTTAATTGGTTTTTAATGTTAATTAATTAGGGGAACGATCCGTTTTTCTCCCATTGTGTAGGTTTTGAAAGATTTTTCTGCGCCGTGAAAATATCGCGTTGTTACGGTCAGTTGTTAGGAAAGTATGCCCCTCCGTGGAGAGTAAGGTGTGGGTTAGGTTCGCCAGGTTCGACTAACGCTGTAGAGAAGAATCTGACCCAGAACCAAAGGTCAGCGGCTAACTGCCCGCAGCAGAATATTCAGAAAAAGGGAAACAAATTACGAAAGAATTCGACATAAAGTCAGAGAAACCTTCACACAAAATTTATTCACAAAACGGGTAACGTACAGCATTAAACATTCAGATAACACGAAAATGACTAGAGCTACACAGAATTACAAGTTAAAGAGAATTACCCAAATATTTACCACAGTTACGCCACTGTCTCGTATATGCAATTGATATTTCGCGTACTGAAGGTACGCCTATGGTGAACTTAACCTAGAATGTATGTCAATTTATAGTACTGAGTAACGTTACAGATTTCATGAATTTAAGGAAGACGTGTAAGGGAAGTTTTAAGACTAATTCAGTCACGGCGAAGTTTAAACGATTGTTCAATTTAGGCCTAACTTGGAACGAGCTCGTACCGGAAGGATCAATGGAACTAAATGCGTTCGGCTTAATTACGATTGAGGTTTAAATTCTTACACGACTTATACACCACGTAGGTATTAAATACTCTTATCTATGACTAGTTAACGGTCCAGGTATTATTTTGCAATTACACATTCGACAAATAATCCGCAATAAATTTTATACGTTCGCGCCTGATAGTTGGTGTCAAGGGGTGACTTCTACTTGAGTGATAGGTCGACTGCAGGTTCACGTGCAATTAAAAAAAGATATTAAAACAGCTGACTTTCCACGCAGCAGTAGGAGTGTTACTCTTGCTCTCAATATTACTAACGGTTTCTGGACGAGCCTCCACCGTAGTCTGCAAATCTGACGGAGTATTCGTGGGTAGCTATTTCGGCACAGCGCCTCCAAAAAACATGAGTAGACCCGCAATAGCCGTACAAGTTGACGAAGGAACAACCGGAAGAGAATGTATTCTTAATAGGGAGACATAAACCACCCTTTCTAGAATAAACATAAGGATGTTAGCAAAAGATAAACCCAGAGGGCAATCGTATACCTGATGCAAAGCGTCCCCTAGCCTGAAGAATGCAGGACGTGCTTATTGAACGGTTCACGTGGAGCACAATCTTTTAGCAAATTTTTAAAATCCGACTTTATGCGGTATCATATGTTTTACCTACAAAATAAAGTTTTTAAAACATTGAAGTGTTTCAGAATCTCTTACCATCAGCCTGATTACCCCATAAAACGACGAAATTCTCAGATGAAGGTTTATCTTCTCCATCATGAACGGTTGATTTAGGACAAGCTTTCCGGAAGCGTTAAAATGCAGCGGACCAATCGTGGACAGTTTCGAGTTATCAACGCCGGAAACCAATACAAAGTTATGCCCGGAAATTGGGTTAAGGAAGTGTGTACACAGGAGGAGCGTTTACACTTCGAACGTTACAGGGTGTTGAACTTTGCGTTATCCTAACCTGTCTTGCAATTAGCGTTTTTCTTAATTAATTTAGATTTTTTACTTTCTCGGACTGTTTTTCTCATTTATTTATGTTTCTACCATTGATCAATGTTTCTACGCTACTTTTACGTTAGAAACACATAGCCTTTCTCACACACATAGTTGTATTAATTTCGTATTTCATTAAATTGCTAATGACGTTAACAATTGCCTAATTAAGTATTACTAATTTTATTTTTATCTAGGATTTGGTTCTGGATTCGACTTTTGGAGCTGCTGGAGTATCATAACTAATTGTTTTTAACACGGAAACATGAATAATTTAGATCAAATTCTAACAGCTGCAACAATCTTTCCGATCACCATCGATTTCTAAACATTTACAAGATTTGGGGTTTATTTACATGGAAAACATCGTGGGACCACTTTTAAACATTAATTTTGGACTCTGGGATGCGGAATAACATCGCAATATGTTTCCTTTATATTATGTCGAATTTAATTCGAGATAATCAAATCTTATAATATTATCGTGTTTATTTCACCTTAATTTGTTAAATTATTAATAGATTTAATCCTATTCTTATACATTGATAAACATCAAGACCATTTCGTTGATGGTGCAATGAATAACGGGCTGAAACCATATCGGCATTGTGTGACTGTTTTATCGATACTAAATTTATTGTGACAATATAAATGATACATTGCTCCATTTTCGCACGTGAGGTTAAGCGTTTTTGCTTGAAAGTAACTTTTATGAGTGACGACTATATCTCTGCATGTTTTCTGATAATTGATGTTTCAAAAGAAAAAAGATCTGCGTCATAAAAAGTTAAAATTGCGCGACAAAAATATAATGCTGAGAAACTGAAAGTGCAAGTCGAACGTATTTATCAAAGTTGTAATTTATAATGTAAATGATACGTTTAAAAAATAATAGTTATATACTTATTTATTGTAATTCTTAATGACGCAACGTACGCAAGACGATGAACTTTTTGTAAACGTGCGGGCGAGTCAAAGTATCGTAACATCTCCGACGTGACGACAATCCATAACATGCAATGAATAAAACATTTTCCTCTTGTACTATTTTACAATGCAAAATAAAGAGATGTTTGACTATATTATTATTCCCATTTTAATTCTATTTAAATTAGTTTTTTAAATGCCTCGTTTTTATCAAATTACTTTGTTATTGACCAATGTGGAAACGAAAGAAAGATGATGTCTAATAAAAATAAAACAAACTTCCAAGAGCGTTTAGAAAGTGTGCCGCACCTTACCATTTTTGATAGAAAAGACAAAAAAGTCGATACTATAAACATACTTAACTGTTTTAACACACATATCGCTTAAGAGGAATTATTCCCTTAAACACTTTTTAAGACTACAATTCAAACAAAAAATATTTAAAATAAAGAATTTAATATTAATTGCTCTGTCTAGAAATCTACTTAGCCAAAAATTCAAACTAAGAAAATACGTTTTCATTCATTTCAATGAACGTCTGAAATACTTTGGAAATTGTAGGCAAATGCTATTACATGTTATTGAATAAATGTTATTTATAAAAGACGCTATAGAAAAAAGTATTATTTAAAAAAGGATTGACCTTAATAGTATATTAAAGAAGTAGTTTCAGAAGAGCATTTTATAAGACGAGTACAGTTTCGAAAACGACCCGCGAAGCAGGGAGTTTTCGAAAGTACGAGTTGCTAAAATGCCTTCTGGAACGAACTCTGTATACGGTGTCGGCCGGTTTGCGCTCGACCGTTTTGCGCTCGTACCTAAACTCGACCAGTTTGCGCTCTGCAATTTAATTATATAAATTTAAACCTTCCCTATTATCTCCAATCGACCGATTTGCGCTCTCTTGTACTATAAACATTTTGAAATTATCGAGATTTAAGTTGTTTTCATGTGATCGGGTGTAAACGGTGTTGGTTGGTAGGTTACAGTTAGTACAGTTTTTTCTTTAAAACAAAAACAAAAAAAACAAACAACTATTTCAAGTAACATTCGTTTATATTAGTTATGTTTGTGTGATGGGGGGTGGGGTATTGTTCAAGGGGGCAGTGCGATCGGAGGAAACGGCGATCGGGGAAAACGCCTTTAGTTAAAATACTTTCTATAAGGAATTAAGGTATTTCTCGGCCTAGGTATACAAATAACTATTATATTACAAGAGAGCGCAAATCGGTCGATCGGAGACAATAGGGTAGGTTCAAATTTCTATAATTAAATCGCAGAGCGCAAACTGGTCGAGTTCAGGTAAGAGCGCAAACGGTCGAGCGCAATCCGGCCGTATTCCTGTATACTATTTTTTCTATTTTGAGCTTTTCAGATTGATTTTAAAATAAAATTTCGCAAGTTTTTAAATTTAGGGAATTTTTAAGTGTAATTGCTAAGGTGGCAATATTTTCATTAAACTTTGGTTTAAATGCTAGTTTAGGTTTAATTAGTACATTAATCATATGTTTCATTAAAAAAATAGGTGGATAAAAAATAAGTAGATAAACAAATCTACTGAGCATTAATTATGATTTAAATTAATGCACACCGAACGTAATGACAGCTTGGACGTTATCAGTGTTACCACCGTTCGGAATAAAAATTGTCCTATTTCTATAAATGAACTCGAATTTCTATAAAAGAACTTATTTGGGTGCTTTTATAGCTCTGTAAGCGACCCAAAATAGAAAAACTAATTAAATGTCTTTCGATTTAGTTAAAATTTCAAACTTAATAAAAATAATTACTTCGAAGGAAATTACACAATCACCCAGATCTTTGATATGTAAAAACCAAAACAAAGATAAAAGAAACTGCATGACTACAATATTTCTCTTTGTTCTTTTGTTCTAATTTGTATGTACATATCAAGTGAGATTTTTATAATCAAAGTAGGTATGAAAATGCTCACTATTTAGAATAACAGAATTTTTTGCTAGTTGTCAGATTTCTTTAACATTTGTTTTAAAAATGGAATCCATGGTAACATCGGTCACACTTTATAATTATAATTTGAATTCGAAATAGGTTTAAATCGTTTTCTAAACTTTTTTACAATAAAAAATATTACATATAGGACTTAACAAAACATGATTATTTGAAATTCATGTGACGTTTTGGGACCTCGCTACGCTGGTACCGCAATTATCACATTTCATACAAAAAATCATCTTTTCATCACTGGTATCACAAATTGCTATTTTCAAACTATAAAAATATGTATGAAATACGATAGTGGTAAAAAAGCGATCTTTACAAATGTAATGCTATAGTTAAGTTGTGAAACACTAGACAACATAGTATAGTCAATTCTAGAAAATAGATAAAACCTAAACTTAAAATAAATTCTTAAAAGTAAAGATATGGTCATCTCCATACTTTCCGACAGAGATGGCCATTAATTACTTTTATATTTTTTCGATCAAGTTTACCAAACTTTTTGCAGAAATCGCCGTAATTTGTACAACTTTCTTGCAGCCACAGTATACAATTAACACAATTGATCCAATCAACCTTCAAAATTGTGTTGGTACAGACTTCTCCACATCCTAGTCACATATTCTCGTCAACATCTTCACTTTCACGTCCGTAGCTTTTAACATTTATATCTACATCTTCCTCGCTGCTTGAAGATCCAATATGTTGTTTTTTTCCTTCGTGACTGACTTTGTTTCTCATTTTTACATCATTAATATTTTTCTACTTTTTCTCGCATTATTTTCCTTTTTCCTTGTAAATATTTAAATGTAAACCTAAGGTCGTTTTTGGTTGTTTGGCTAGTTTCATAACCGAAGTTAACTTTGTGGTCTAGATTAGGGTCTAAAAACCATTGTTGATTGGAATTTCTTTCTAACGTTATACTAACGCGAGTGATTAGTGATGCTTCCATCTCCGATGTTAGATGCAGGTTGATTCAAGTAGGGCGGGGATTGCATCACGCCGGTCAATTTCAGTTTTTGTAAGGTGCCGTTCTGGTGTTTTTGAAGATTGGATTCACATCTTGTTGAGCCTCAGGCGAAACGTTAGAAAGAAGTTTCAATCAACGACGCCATTTAGACCCGAATCTAGACCACACTAGTTCACTAACAGACCGCAAAGTTTAAATCAATTTGAAGTTGCTTTTCTAAAACTTAAAGTGATTTATTTATTTATTTATTCGTATGGTACATTATACAAATATTGTATTGTGATGTATGTGTTATAAATAATGCCCCAGAAGATCAGTATAAACCTGTATAGTGTGGTGATAAAATGATAAATCAGTTAATATCTTTGATAACGTAATTATGGGCTGTTCTTCTCTCCGACTACTAATTTTTTAGTTGCATGTTGTTCAATGGTTCCCGAAGTGGTTTTTTAATACAAAATGCGTAATCTGGCACGATGTGATGATTGATGATTTCCATTGCTTTATAACCCAAAAAAACATTTAGAATTGTAGCGGTCTTCCCCCGCCTAGCATAATTTCTAAGCCACAAACGGCACGATTGAGTAACCTAAAAATAAATTTTATCTAATGGGTGAAAATAATGTGTAGTATGGCTGTACAGGCTTAATATGGTAATGTCATTCGTTTCTCCAACAAAATTTACGTGAGAAGCGTGCCCATACAACTCTTTTCCTAAAGGTTTTCTATACTTTGTACCATACTTCAAATTTAGCATTGCACTTAAGGGCTGCTGTATTGCCAAACCTACACCTCAACCGGATTCTACTTAAACACAAAACTTTTACTTGTATAATATATTATTTTCTTAGCATGAGTTTAAACGAGGATATTAGACGCGTTGTTTAATGCTTAGGTAAAGAAAAATTACAAAGCTGTGCAAGATTTTTCTATAGAAAATACATTGCCCGATGATGACCGGGCTGAATTTGAAGTATGGTACAGACTATAGGAAGAATATATTGCGCTCAAAGAGATATTTTAAATAATAAAAAAATTATTTTTTTCTACTACTAGCTGTGAAGTGGACAATTATTCTCTATTAGTGGTTAATAATTTTTTCTACTGTTGACCTAGGTTAATAATGGACAATTTCAAATTTTTGAGAATCTAAGAATAGTTGTTTAACAAAAACGAGTGAAACATAATTTTGTATATCTAGGAGATTAACTCTAACATATTTGCTGCTTAAAATTACCTAACACGATAAAATTATTTGACTACAAAAATGCCATTAGTTTAAAATTCGCGTCCCCATCCCATAACCGCAAATACATAACCTGAATTTATTTATTTATTAAATATGATGGTAGAATCAATTTTTTCAGGTTTCCCAAAGGAGATTTAATCAGGCGAGTTAAGTTATATCAAGAATTTTAAGTAAATTACAAACATTTGGTTGTAGGTGTTTTGAATGATTAACAGAATCTGGAAGGTCCGATCTGTTGCATAAAAATGTCGACTTTAAAAACTTAACGAGTATGTGGCGAACACTTGCCATTCCTAAATGAATTACAAGTGTCAATTTCTAAAACCCAATATTCAAATAATGCAAGGTATATTGGCGAAGCAATAAATGCCCGTTAACATCTCTAGCTATACCAAAACTACTCAAGCTTGCAGCTCAAATACTCTTAGGTAAAGAAAATTACAGAGGAACATTCTTAAATTGCAACGTGAAAAGAAAGCACTTCAATTGAAGTTAACATCTCCCAACAATTACTTCCCGAAAGCAGAGCACAAATTGTGACAGCCCAAGTAGACTTACAAAATAAACCACTAAGAAGCAGGAGATATACAGAGGAATACAAACAATTTTTACTAAAATTATATTTTACGAGCCCCAAAATGTTAATTTTAAAGTAGGTTTTAAATTTTTTGCCAGCTCAAACTGCTACGTAATCAAGGTTAGAGTTATATATAAAAAGTTAAACAACCCTCGTGCTACATCTTTACAAATACGATATGAAAAGGTGACAAATTGAAGTCGATAGTATTAAACTGCATAGAAAAGTTACAACTACAATGCGGTGCCAATGTTAGGGCAGTAGTAAAATTTTCGAAACCTAATTAAAAGAATAGATGTATCACCAGAAAAACCATACCTTCTCGTAAACGATAAAAAAATCTATTATTTCTTCGATGTCCCCTATTTATTAAAGTCGGTGCAAAATAACTTGATAAAATACGATATAATCTTTAATAACAAAAAAGCATCTCAGAAAGACATTAAAATTCCTACATGTCAGACAAATCTAAACCGCTGCGATTGGATCCTAAATCAACTAATTTACATATTACTCCGAATAATTTTCAGAAAATAAAGGTGAAATATACCACACAAGTGTTTAGTGAATCAGTTGCAGTTGATTTATCAACGTATGTAGCTTTTAATGCTTTTTGATTTATTTGCATACCTGTGCTACTTGATTTTTACAAGAAAAATGTTTATTTTTATTTTTGGCTTAAATTTGGCTAGTAGTGGAAAAAATAGTATATATACCATGGTTGTGAAGTCCATTATTGCCTACGCACATCAATAATGACAGACTTCACAACCTTGGTGTATAATATACTATTAAATAGTAATATTGATTAATTAGATTTATAGTTTACACTAGCAGTAATACCCGGCGTTGCCGGGTTACGCAAACTCATGCAGACCTTTTTCTTGTAGTTAATCTCAGAGAGATCGAAGAAGGATAAAACCTAGCCTATGGGATTCCTCGTAAAATTTTGGTCATGTAAGTCAGTTTTCAGCCCTGGGGGTAGCTTCGTTTGCGCTGTCATAAGTAACAAATAAACGTACAGACACATAATTACCTATATTTATATACAGGGTGTCTCAGATAAGGGTGGCAATATTTCAAGGGTACATAGAGAAACTCCAGATTAGAGATTTGAGATAATAAATCTATGTCCGAAATGCGTTGCTTCCGATATACAGGGCCTTGAAAAAATTCAAAAATTAATATGGTAGTCAAGTGTTTTTTTGAAGTTCAGGTGAAGACAACGATACTCAAACTCCAACCTTAGAGGTAAGATATCTGAATTCGGCAGTAATCTTTTTAATAAATTAAAAAATTAATTAAATTCACTTACCACTTTTATAAAACCACAATTTAGTTCTTTTCATAATAATTTATACATTAACAATAAAAATAATAACAATTCTAAAACAAATTTTAATTTTTACCCAAATTTTCTAAATAAAACTAACACAATATTTTCTCCTTCAGAAATCAATATTTTAATCAAAAGTCTTAAATTTGCTCTTTTATTAAACAAAATAAGTTTTCAATTTATAATTTTAAAGTTTCAATTGAACACATTTACAATTTATATCCTTTAATTAAAAATCAAATTATAAATATTTTCTGTAGTTATTCTTAATAAAAATGATTATCTTGTAAAAACGTCATCTTTTCTAAACACTACTAATTTTAAGATTCTTAAAAATAATCCTTTACAAAGTTTTTGGCTTTCAACAATTAATATAATTTTAAAAAATTTATATACTTTTAATTTTTCAACGTATCTATTAATAAAATAAGACCAACTAATCCAAAATTACCAGTCTTATATAGTTTACCTAAAATACACAAACCAAATATACCTATTAGACCTATTGTTAACTACATAAATTTACCTACATATTTATTATCAAAATTTTTATCTCAAAATTTTATATAACGAAATAAATTTTACACCTAAACATTCAATAAAAAATTCTTATCAATTAATTAATATTTTAACTAATTTAAATTTATCAAATAAAAATAATCTTTTTTCATTCGATATTACTAATCTATTTCCATCAGTACCTCCTTTAGAAACTATAAGTCTAATTTCTTATTTCTTATTTTCATGCGACCTACCTGGCATTATAACCCAAAATTTAATTAATCTACTTGAATTTTGTTTCAAAAATCAATTCTTTACTTTTCAAAATATTTTCTATAAACAAGAACAAGGTTTACCTATGGGTTCTCCGTTATCTCCTGTTTTAGCAGAAATTTTCTTAGATAATTTAGAAACTAATTTTATTTTTAATAATGTTCTTTCCAAAAAACATATAATATTATGGAAAAGATATGTTGATGATATTTTCTGTATTTTTAAAGGATCTTTAAATGATGTCAATATTTTTCTTAATTACCTTAACAATTTACACAACAGAATTAAATTTACTTTTGAACTTTCAATTAACAATAAAATTAATTTTTAGATCTTTCTATTACTTTACCAAATACTAATATTTTCTTTTGATGATATATCTATAGAAAACCTACCACAACGTCACAAATTATACCTTTTGATTCTTGTCATCCTATTTCACACAAAATTTCTTCTTTCCATTTTCTTTTAATAGATTATTTAATATTCCTTTATCAAATGACAACTATTTTAAAGAACTTAACTTAGTTTTTTATATAGCTAAATTAAATAATTACCCTTTTGATTTAATTAACAATTTATATAAAAAATTATTGTACAAACATCATTTAAAATCTTATACTACTCTTTTACCTATTGATAATAAATTAGAATTTAAATACATTTCTATTCCTTATATTTATTTCTTTTTAACAAAATAAATAAATTAAGAAAACATATTAAACCAAAATTAGTTTTTCTACTAAATTTAACCTTAAAAATATTTTTTCATCTTTTATAATTGTTTAGATTTAAATGACAAAAGTGGTAATTATCAACTTACTTGTTCTTGTGATAAATTTTATATTGGCAAAACATCCAGAAATTTTAAAATACGACTTAAAGAACACTTAAGATATATAGAAAAAACCAGACAAATACATTAATAATCCAAATTTAATATAATCTACTTTTGCTTATCATGTTATTACAGAAAAACACTCAGTTAAAAATCAACAACTTATTCATCCCTTTAATGTTAATAATAACAATAAACACATTTCAGATATACTGAAAATATGTATATTCACACTACAAATCCAAACTCATTAATCAATAATCAAATTAACCTTTTCGAACTTTGTTTAAACTACAAAAATTAAAAAAACTTTGCCAAATTTAGTTATCTTCATTTGCGCCATCTTTACTTACTTTTAAAAATAATTTATGTCAAATTGACATTATATCCTTTCTTTTAAAAAAGTATTAATTTTTGAATGTAAGTATAAGATTAATTATTATTATTGTTAGCGTTTAATTTTTTGTACAGAATTTGTCCGAGGATGACTTTACCCTTATCATAAAGTCGAAACCGGTAACAATTAATTAATACCAGTATTGGCTGACAAATAAATATATTATATAATTAAAATTTGAATAAACAAAGTTGATGAAATAAAGACATTATTAACAATGGTTTGTTTTATCGATTAAAGTATTCACTTCGAAGTGACCGAAATAAATTCGAATACTGAAAGTTTGGGAAACGAAGTAAATTAAACGTCGAATTTAAGGAAGATTTTGTTGGCCAAAATAATAAAAATTGAAAGGTTAGTTACCTAAGTGTATAAATAAAATAATAATTAATGTAAATTGGAATAATTTTTTTCGTTAACGTGCACGTATTAAATAAGTTTATTAAATATATTTACCACCCTTTGCAATATATAACAGCAGATGGTGAGAAATTACCTTCTACGTTGTAATACTCTACCAACACAATAGTTTCACCGCAAATTTTAGCGCTTGTACAGCTTTTGATCCTTTTTTAGCAAGAACTTTGCCAGATCTACTTTTCAGCTGAAGACCTGTTTCGTCAATGTTCAAGATACTTGAAAGAGTTTTGTTTTAGTGTTTTTAAGCAAATTAAAATCGGACGCCTTTTCTTTAGACCAGCTCCGGTAAATAAAACGTTTTATTTTTAACCAAGTAAAACAAACATTCACTGGTAGGATCAATATTCCAATCTTGTTAGAAAATATTCAACTTTTCCTTACTTAATATAGAATTAAATTACATTATAAAATTGTTTGAAATAATTTCTAAAGATTTCAAAAGTCTGATTTATACCGAAATAATTATTTATAGTAAATAATAAATGGGATAGCCCCAAAGGCTAGAGACTGTCGTTTTTGAACGAAACTATGAGAAATATTCAAAAAACAAATTGGCATTTTCTTTGATTTCTTAATAGTTTTGGAGTGGGGATACCAATTTTTTTTCAAAGACCACCTACCTCTAAAAAATGCTATTAAAACTAACGTTTAGGGTAATGGCAGTAGAAACCGTTTTTCTTTCTGGAATTAATAGTTTTTGTAGAATAAAATCGACCCGAAGCAGTATCCGAGCGTCTCGGCGAACCAAACTGAAACTGGCCTATTCTCTTACGGTAATCTCATGTTAAGCGAGTTTGGTAGGAGAGAAATAATGTTTTTAAGAGAGGCCAGTTTATCCTTCAGAAAAATTGCTACTAGGACAAACAGAAGCCAAAGTATTATGGTGCTGCTTTTGTTAAGTATGATTCCAAGAAGGCTGAACACGAAAAGCAAGAGGTTCAGATAGTCGCCCAAGAACATGGAAAGCCTATTGCAATCGGCAACGTTTGTCACCACATTATAGATTGTTTTCATATCGTCCTCACCTAGTGGTACCCCTTACTAATGAGCATTGACGTCACCGACTAGCGTGGTGCAGAGAACGACTGCAGTAAAATTCGGGGTAGAACACGGTAGTTTTTAGTGACCAATCTAGATTCCAGTTGGCTATAAATGACGGTAGGACAATAGTCAATTTCCTGTGGGAAGGCATTGTTGGTGTTATGGTGTGGAAGGGTGGGGGCATTGCTCATAAAAGTAAGTTACATTTCCTCTTCATCACTCACTTTTTTAACAATACAATGCCTGACCACACGTAGCAAGAGTTACGTTAAACTTCCTTGCACACTATGGAATTAATTTGTTCTTGAATCTTTCACCCATCGAACACATCTGGGATATAACGAGTCGATGAGTGCTCCAATTACCGCATCTTCCACTGACTCTACCGGCTCTCTGAGATCCCTCAGGATTCAATGTACCTACCATCTGATTAGAAGTATGCTCAGAAGAGTTACTGAGTGCGTATCACACTGTAGAGACGCAATACATTACTGATGTTTCTGTAGTTATACTCGTTCGATTTTGTTCAAATTTTGATTATTTACTTACAATAAACAAGTATACCAAAATCTATTAAATTATTTACATCACCACTGGATGTTCTTATTCTACGTCACCTAGTATATTATGTCAAAAGGAATTGCTGAAAATGAATAAGTCATGACATAATAACAAGAAATTTAAAAAAATTCTAAAAATTAGCTTTGCCTTTTAATTTAATGACACGGTGTAGAAGAGTTTTGTTAGAGAAAAAAATTATAACTATAAGCTTAAATAAATAACGGTTTATTTTCATTACTAAGCTTAGTGGAATTTATAGCTTCATAAGGGCAAGAAAACAAAAACAGGTCAATAAAAGATAAGTTTATTTTTTCAGGTAACTAATAAAAGATTTTAAATTAATTTTAATCGTTTACTTACTAAAGCATTTATTAATAAAAATTCATCTGTTACAGTCTACATAAATAAACCATTAATATTTATTAGTTAATGCCAACGCACCAAGATATTGTTTTAGATAACAAAAAAAATGTGTTACTGACGCGTAAAATGAAAGCCTTTTCCGTTTTACGATTGTTTGTTTTCATACAATAGTTCAAGTAATTAACTTTTTAATGGTTTTCTTACTTTTCATTAGCTTTCCATTTTTTTGTACAAATACACACAAAAGTTCAACGAAAGACAAGTTATTCATTCAGTTCTGAATTGAAAATTCTAATACAAATTCTTTTTTGGTTTATAAATAAGTACCAATTGGTAAATATTAAGAATGTAAATCTATATTAACAGCAATAAAATGTATTTCCTATAATTATGCCGATTAAAACATTGACTTAATTTCCAAATTTACTTTTTGTGGTGGTAGGTGAGATGCATTACTCGCTCTCTACGGTTGCTCATATGCAACTTTTCCACTTGTTCTTGCAACATACTTCGTTAAGCCGCGTAACGTTATTAAGTTATTGTAGTTTTGTGTTTTTTATTGTAAAAAAAAGTTGTAAAAAATAGAGTGCCTGTTCGACAAAGACAAATATACAAAATAAAACAAATTTGTGAAACTTTAAACGTAAGTGCATGCATGAATATAGATAATGGGAAGTAAGGTTGTTATATCATTATCAGTTATCAACCACTTTTAAGAATTGAACTAATCAATATTGATGTAAGTGTTACAACACATAAATTTTAATAAAATATCAAGCAATGTAAAAATGCGTACGTCTTAAAAATAAATACAATTTTGTTATTATAAACGAGATTGACAAAGGCAGAAGACCAAAATTTTTACGTTGAAAGTTTTATTCATAGATATTTTAACTTAAATAAATAAAATTCAAATCTGAAAGAATTGTTCAACCGAAGAATTTTCATGACAATAAGCGAATATTTCTCAAAACTACCGATTTTGCAAAAGAAATAAATATGAGCAGAATAATAACTTTAAAAATAAAAAATAATCACATTTATTTGGGTTGATTTATATACAATAGCAATGTTTTATATATTAAATGTTTAGAATATTTTTTTAAGAAATACGATGTATGAAAACACGAAGGCTAAAAAACCATTAATAGGATATTAATAAAACTTAGTACATAATTTTTTTTACAATATCGAAGATGCAATATAATCTTAATAACAAAAAAGACTATAGCATAATTTTAGAGTTGCGCTCGTCTGAATTTTATATAATTATGTCTTTAAGAGTAATAATTACACAAAAAAGTTATGAGAGTAAACTTGTTCAAAAAGTTATTATCTATAAGATTTATTTGAACTGTTTCTTTTTCTTTCCAGCAAAATCTTAAATTCCAATTTTATAAAGTGCTCAAGGAAACGAGCACGCCACGTTTCCCCTTGAACAAGCATGTAAAAAGACACGTACTAAGGGCTAAACCAAGTCTTACGGGTTATGATTAATTAAACAGTTTGGTATATTTAAACAAATTTTACTAGTTACTTTGTGGTACACTTCTCATACATTCTTACACGTTTTTTTTCTAACGGCTTAAGTTTAAACACTTTCCAAATTTTAAAGTCAATAAATTAAATAACTTTTTCAAAGCAGTTATTTAAATTTTTTGTACTTTCTTGCACACCTGGAAAGGAAGTATTGTGCTCGTGCTTTGTAATTAAATGTATGTATCCCACGTAAAGACAAATAGAACAACTTAATTCAAATTTTATAGTAACGCATGATCAAATAAAAAACGTAGCTAGCTGGTATGAACTTTAGGTTATAATTCGAGCTGTGTAGCGTATGTGTCTTTTTCTACTTTTCTTGTGTTTTTTGGTGAGTTTTAAATATTTGACTTATTTTCCTTAAGCAAAAAAATATTCAGAAAAAAATAATGTTAATAGGTAAGGTTCAGTTTGCAGATTTTCTTATCAGGACTTATTTAACATATTTTGAAAAAGAACAAAAATTACGTTTAATGCGGCTTAAAAGAAAGAGAAAGAAAAAACAAGAGTAACTGAAACATAAAATTTTAAATTATGTCTAAAGTTAAAATTGTCCTCACTAGTAAACTGCACATATGGTAGACTGCAAAAACTAAATAAATTAGACTAGAACTTAATACTTATATTTGAATTTTGAAGTTGAAAGGGATGTCGTTTTATATGGCGTTGAATTGAAAGTCATTATATTTTGTTATGCAATTTGAAAAGCAACGTTCACTAAATTCCAAACCATTTAACTTGTTTTAAAGTATGCGATTGAATTTTGTAATTTTTGTGTATTCTCGATACATTACGAGAATCAAGAAAAGCGCCATAAACAAAATCACAATAATCAATTTTTGACAAAACAATACTATTACATAGCTTTAATCTGAGCACTTAATACATGCCAATGAATACATTGCGCTGAAAGAGTTATTTTAAATAGAAAAAAATATTTTGAATCAAAATAAGTTTACTTAATTTATAATAAATATTTTCTATTTAAATCAAACGTAAAATAAAGATAATTAACGTTTAAGGTTTCTAAAAACCGATCTACATTTTATTTAAGAAAAGAAGAAGAAAATCTTTTTATTTAATTAAAAGTAATTTTAAGTAGAGCTTAAATTGTTATTTGTAGCATTCATAAATGCAAAATTGACTATACGTGTACAGGACTAATTGTAAAAGCGTTTTCGTTGAATTGTGATAGATGCAAAGTTGCACATTAAAACAGAAATATCGGATTAAACTTTGCGAATTGCAAATTTTTTGTAAAGACAAGTGCACTTAAAAAGTTAAAGGTAAGCCATTGTGTAAAGTGAGGAAGGAAAGTGAACGGTGGAAAAGAGAGTCGGTAGTTGAGAGTCACAGAATGAAAATGTTGAAATAGTTTAAGACAGGCGTCGATAGATAGAACTTGAGGCTTGATAATGGACAATCAAAAATAGATTGATGTGGAAAATTTGGGTGGTTATGTATAATTATACCGCAATAAAAATTCTTGTTACGATTGTTGCTGCTGCGTCGTTATTGCTGGCGTTGTAAAAATAAGATACTAAAAAATAATCATCATCGATAAAAGTAATCCCCGTCCGCCAACGTCATCATCACATTATTACAAGAAGGATGAAATGATCAAACGCATTAAAGTTAGTCTATTAAATTTGTAAATGAAATGTATATTTTCCACGCAAACGAATGTATTATATTTAATTTTTTATGCATGAGTTATAATAAGATTGTTAATATAAGATATGTATTTTATTTATGAATTTTTTGTTTTGATTTGATTAAATTCTTTAAACTACAATACTTTTATTTAGCGATCTTAAGCCCTATGGTTAAATTTAAAATTTAAATAAATTCTCTGTTCTTTGTCATTTTTCTACCAAACAACGTAAATGCAGAATTGTTTAGATTTAGTTTAAGTTCGTGTTCTATGAAACGTCAAGCATTTATTACATCATTCGAATCAAAAGACATGTAAATTTGAAAGTCATCAGCGTAAAAATGAAAAGTACAATTTTGGAAAACTAATAGAAAAGTGGATATATAAATGCTAAATAGAATTGGGCATAGAAAAGACTGCTGCGGCACTCCTGAAGTTATTCTCAGATAATCACATACAGACTCCTACATACTGAGTGCTTGAAAACGATCTGTAAGATATTTCTCAGGCGCGCAAATGGTTCGAGTACTCAAACAAGAAAAAATGTGTTCATAAATACTGTTCGATGGTGTAAGCATATGTTTGTAAATGCCACTATCTGCTCAAGCACGGAAATTGAGCAAAAGTTTACGCACCAGGTTGATAGGTAGTGCCTGTAATAGTGTAACAGCAAACTTATAACCTACAAATTGATTGTTGTACATGTGCGTTTGTTTATACATTTAGACAAGAAATTGATAACGAAGGATATTATTCTAAATTTGAAGGCTTAGAATGGAATAAATTTGATTTCCATTTCTGTTTTAAAGAACGGCTAGGTAAGCAAAAATAATGATTAATTTATTTATCTAATTTCATTATTTGTATTCAGATATTAATTCAATCTAGAGTAAACATGGATCAACCGCAAATATATTTATCCAGTCGTTCTTGTGTTAATCGACGAATATCGTCAATACAAAAATGAATTAGAAAAGAAAATGTCAAATTATCTTGCAAATAGAAAAGCCACATAGCATAGTAGAGTTTTTTTATTTGGTTTGCACGTTTATTTCCCACTTACCCCCTTTTTCAGGACAATTTCCTCGTATTATAATCAAGTTTCAACTCAAACTCAAAAAATTGTTGACAT
The DNA here is from genome assembly GCA_030710515.1 of Abscondita cerata. Lineage (NCBI taxonomy): Eukaryota > Metazoa > Arthropoda > Insecta > Coleoptera > Lampyridae > Abscondita > Abscondita cerata. The sequence continues at coordinate 31,477 of JALBCR010000256.1, forward strand.
TTCTTACGACTTTGATGAGTAAACATTCCATCAAGAGTTCTATGTAATATATTGACGTATATTTCTTGTTATTGATAGATTGTGAATTCAATAATAATTTTATTCTAATTGAAAACGGGGAATCTAGGCAAAACTTCAGAAACTGAACTGAAGATTTGGTTGTAAACGCGCATCTTTTATGCCCTTGACTACCGGGTATAATTGTAATGGAAACGTAAAAAGTGACGTAACAAAATTTATATTCGGCCGCGGGTAGCTTTGAGTGAAAAAGAATTCCCAGAATTCGATTTTAAGGCGTCTATTTACAATTATTTACAGTTAATGAGGGTTGTTATGTATGCTGGTTATTTATTTACAATGTATTTTGCATGCCGTAGATACTCCGGCAGTCGCAGCCGAAACAGCGGCAACTTAGGCACGGCCAGTGTAGATACGGCGTCGGGCTAGTACGGTCGTCCGTTGAATTTCCACGTGCTTTGAACGGCGAAAATTTTAGGTGAAAACTTGGGTTGCGGGTTCGTGGTGATTCTGTGTCTTGTGCTAGTGGCTTACTAAAATGGGTAAGTTATTTTTAATTATCGGTGGCGGTGTTTAAAACCACTTTTAAGTTTATCGGTTTGAACTTCTTTTTACAGGGCTCTCTTGTTATAGCATACACCACGGAGTTTATTATTGCGGCTTACGACTTTACAAACGACGAAAGTCTATCTTAACGTGCCCAGGATAGTTGGTGATCGTATTCGTACGGTGATGCCTGGTGAGCGAGCAGTTCATGTATGAGAAGTTCTGTGCTCGGTGTTGTCGGTGTTTTTATGGCGGTGATACTTCGCCTAAGTCGGAGTCTGTCAGCACCTTTACTACGAAGTGTTACCGAATAAATCAGCTACACTCGAAGGGTTGGGTGATGCGAAGCGGCTAGTTCTAAATGGAACGGTTTTGGAGGGAAGCAGCTGCTACCGAATGAATCAGCCACAGTGCTTAGGGTTCTGAGTAAGTAAGTGCTAGCTATACGGATTATTAATGGTGGTTGTTTTAGGTGGTTCTCCAGTAATTAAGAGAGTTTTGTGTCCCAGCCCGTACCGAAATTAATCAGCATTTAAAGTGGTCTTTGAGTTAGCGGATTAGAGTAGTGCTGCCATAGCACGTACCAAATTTAATCAGCATTTGAAGTGGTCTTTTTTACAAGTTTGTTTAAGTATTCAAATATAAACAAAACAGATATTTAATACTTAAGAAGTCGCTTAGGAAACTACCCGTAGTTTGGTGTCGTAGAGTGGGTCGCAGGATGGAATCAAAGTCCGTCGTTAAAAGCTTCTAAAGCAAACATTGGACACCACCTACAAAGACCTACTAATTGTAACTAATTGTAACAGTAGGTCGTAAGGAATCAAACTGGTTGAAAAGGACTGGTTAATGTATCATGACGAGATTCTAGTAATGTAAGACGACACAATAACAAATTTAAAGTAACAAAGGCACAACAGTATTCAAATTATCACAGTCTGATAATATGGAATTTTTTACAGTTTAAAGTATTTTTTTCCTACAATTATTGGTATGATTTAAAGGTGTTTTCCTTCTAGGTGGAGGTAAAGTTAAAAATAAAGGTCTAAAAATTACATCTAAGGTTTACGTTTTGCTCAAAGCAGTGAGGACTTTATCAATGCTAAAAGTAGATTATAAACCGTGTGCGTCACAAAATTTATGAAAGTATCAAATAGAATTAAAAACTAATAAATTATATTAGATCCACCGTATATAGTTGATGGACAAACGAATAAACAAGAATTCTGAAAGGAAAACACCTTTAAATCATAGAAATTTTAAAATTGATAATGAACGTCAAAATTTTATTATTTAAGCATCTGACGTTAAGTTAAATGTTACACACGATATACGTCGAAGTTAATGCAATTTAGGAATATTTTGCTCAAATTTAACGATGGGATTTCATATGTCACGCATATTTAAATTAATACTACAAGAAGAAACCCAGGAGTCATCGACTACAAAGGCCTTTAAGTTCACAAATGGTAAACCCGATGTATATTTGGTGTCTTAAAACGGTAAATTGTAATTAAAATAATGTTTTACGCTTGCATAACAACCGTGTTAGAAAGATGACTGTTATCAATCCGTACAATTAAAAAAGATCTATATTTAAATTATAAACACTTATCTGCCGTATATCGATGATAGCTTTGCAAGAACGAATCTTTACCATCATCACACGGCATGAATTAATAATTGACTATGCATGCCAATCCCTGATACGAAAATATCGAATTTTATTGTGTATTTGAAATCTATTTTCAAGGTTGTTAAAAGTAAGTAACAATTAATTCGGTATGATCGACAATACTAAAAATTCCGTCACATGTTTAAATTAATTGTTTGGATATGTTTTGATTGAATTTCAATGTACGGTAGAAGCCACATTTATCTATTTTCAAATAGTACAATCTACACGGACTTGACTACGATTACAGTTGATTCGCAACAAGTTTTCATTTTTAAGTCAAAAACTTGGATGTGCTAAGTTTTGTGTGGTGTTACGATGTAAACTAATTTTAATTTTGAATTTTGTAATGTATAGCTAAAATCAAGCATTTTTTGTAAAATTAAAATAAAAGTACTGAATGAGTTGCACACTACTTACTTTGTTAAATTTATGGCCTACAAAACAAAAATTAGTGTAACAAACGATGATCGAAAGTACCTACTCAAACTTTTGGAATAGTAATAAGTGTGTGACAACTTTTTCGCAAAGTGCTAATTAAAATTGGTATAGTCTGTTTACGTTAAGAATAGGATGACGACAAACTTAGCAATTTATTACAGCTAATATAATATTAAAATTTTCTGTTACCATAATGTAAATTAGAGTTACTTTACTTATATTAATTTAGCAAAACTTCACGATGTTACAATAAGAGCAGACAGTAGAAAACCAAAGTTATATGCAAACATGACAACCTTATAACAAACTGCAGCGTGACGTCACCCTATTGCTATCGTGAACAAACTTTATATGTCCTAACATTTATTAAAATTGTGTAATAAGTGCAGGTAAAACGTTACTGCGGGTCACCAAACCAATTATTCTTACAACGTATTGGTTTTATTTTTATATTTTCTATCAAAAGTCGCGATCTACTTTCAAAACGCTATTTGACGTTTATTTTACTTTTCAAGCAATATGCTCTTAGTTAGCATCAGTTGTGATGTGGAGTTCTTAACGAAACGCTTGTTTTTAATGTTTATAAAAAATTATGCATTTTGAAAATTTTGTTGTTGCTTATTATCATTTATGTAATTTTAGTTTTTCTAGTAAACTATGTCATTTCTTACATTCAACTTAATCAAATTGAATGCAGCAAATCAATGATTATAACAACAATTTCGTAAACTAATCTAAAACTTTACATTTATAGTTGTCCAGCAACAATAACAAAACTAATGCGAAATTACTATGATATCTATAGGCGATCTATCTTAAACTTGGGTAAATACTTGATACAAATTTATATTAGGTATTATAATATAAATTGCACAAGCATAATTTATTTCTATTTATCCATTAACAAATACAATCTAAGAATTCAAAGCAACTTAATGGAATCGGGTTACATATTTAATTTTTTTTTAATGAACCATACATAATATTTATTTCCAAATTTCTTTTGATGTTCAAATTAATCCGTTGTATCAAGGCTTTTATACGTTTCTTTTTTTTTTTGGTTTGGTAACTAATTACAGTTTTAAATTAATTTCCATTTTGTACAGTTTATTTTTCAGATTTAAAATTTTAATTTATTAATGTATTTCGAACATTTTTTGTACTAAAGTCTGTATACTATTGGCACGGAATAATAAATCATAATTGCTTGAAATAATTCTTTATTTTCTTGTAAAAGCGGTACTTTTACGGTTAAGTAAAAACCAAAAAAATCCTAACCAAAATACGATCATTGTGCCGCTCTTGCAGGATCTCGACCCATCTAGGGTCTGAGAACAATAGTTTAATCTGTGTAAACACGTTGCCATCAGCCCAGGTACTGACGAAACGAGAATAATAGCCGTAGATGTGATGTGATAATACGTAAGAAGTAAAATTTGTAATGTGATCTACTATACAAATAAAATAAATAACATATAATCACATAATAATTCATATCAAGGTAGATTTTACTATTATAATATATTTACCTACTAAAAATATAATTTTCCAAACGTATCAGGTACCTACGCCACTGCAATACGGGAGATTCAATAATTCTGACAGGTTTATTACTCCGCACCAATAGTATACTGAGTATAGAGCCAGTTTAAAATTAAATTAAAGGTAACCCGACATTTATTTTTATTATAATTATGACTCACCACTCCGGAATTTTGTTGTTGCTACTAAACATGAAAAAGTAAAAATTATAATAAAATAATTAATTATAATACTGAAATAAATCAGAATGCGATATTTTGAAAAAAAAATTATATGATGATGAAAATAAACACTACAGAACCATTCAAATTGAAAGTTGGCATAGTTTTGACATTACCCTCTAACGAAAACAAAAGAAATAATAATTCTAATTTTTTTTATTTAATTTATTGAAAATGTAGGTCGATAAAAAAACTAAATTCAAATAAATTTATGTTATTAACGTTTTGTCAAAAAAAACTATTCCCGAAAACACTCATGAACAATCAAGCTTTAAAAAAAATGTTTTAAAAAACCACTTTATGCAGGAATTTAGTTTCTATTATAGAGTTATTTTCAAAAAAATAACTTTTGTGTTTGCCCACGCTTTTTAATTTTATTATTAAATAGATAAAATACTTTTCTATTTGTTTACCATCGCATAAAACCGTCTACCCCGGCAACTTGTTGTCGTCTAAATAAACTTAACCTATTTGACTAATAATTGCATTTAATTCTTGATTTGAACAAACTAAAATAAATTTTACTAAATTCTTGGTTATGTTTTGAGATCTGTCAAAACAAGAAAACTGTAATAATGTTGTTATTGGTTAACAAACCAGCGGTTTATTGAAGTTCAGTCTTATTTCCATAAGTTGTATAGGTAATAGTTGAACATAAGCAAAATGTGTGTCTTACGACATCTCGTGTATAGCATTGACACGTATGATTAGTATAAACTAAGAAAAATGCCAACAGTTAATTGTAACGACATGTGTGCGTTTAACGTGCATAGCGCTGTCTAAGCAACAGCTTTAATGCTTGAAACGCACGAGTGTCGATAAGCCAAGTAAAAACTTGTACAGAAGCATAACACGCAACGAAAGAACACCTGATGCCGCATTTCGCTCTTATTATGAGCTCATCAGAGGTGTATACTTAAGTGCGGTATACAACTGTACAAGACGGCGGTTGGTCTTTTAAACTCTCTTATGCTTCTGTACAAGTTTTTTACTTGGCTTATCGACACTCGTGCGTTTCAAGCCGTCTTGTACAGTTGTATACCGCACTTAAGTATACACCTCTGATGAGCTCATAATAAGAGCGAAATGCGGCATCAGGTGTTCTTTCGTTGCGTGTTATGCTTCTGTACAAGTTTTTACTTGGCTTATCGACACTCGTGCGTTTCAAGCATTAAAGCTGTTGCTTAGACAGCGCTATGCACGTTAAACGCACACATGTCGTTACAATTAACTGTTGGTAATAGTTAAAATATTACAACTTTCTTATATAGTTCTTATAGAAAGTTTATGTATCTCCATAAAGTATAACATAAAGCAGACTGCATTGTGAACACTGCCATTTAAAACAAAGCATTCAACTTTATGCATTTCTTATAACATATTTATGCTTATGTACTCCTCATGACTTATAGTCATTGTAAATCCGCGCTAAGAAAAGCTAGATAGGTACATAATTTTTCTTATGGAGGTCCGTCACGTTTAACGACAATTATTTTACATTTCTACTAAAAGACTAGAAAACATATGGTAGAGGAAGAGATAGAGATGGTGGGTAAGTATAAATAAATACCTAGGATATACGGTAAGGTACGACATTAAAGACGAAGAACACAATTGCAAGTGAACACTAGGTTTGGAGAAGGAAACACCACTTAATATAGTCGAAGAGGTGAAACTGAAAAATACGGATACAGGCAGGAAAAAAAGGCAATAAGGTATAAAGAAAAATAGCAAGAAAGAAAATAAAATACTGTATGAGTGATAACCGGAAAAATGGGATTGGTGGATAAAAGGTTAATTGCAAGATTTAAAAGTAGGAAACGAGGAAAATAAAAACAAATTCTGATGTAAAAATGAAGATAGAAGGTGTAGAATGTATAGACAAGAGTGGGAAAATGTAGAAATTTAAAGTTATAGTGTAGTGAAGTATGAACAAGAAAAGTGATGCTCGGAGGAAATGTGAGGAAATTGTGTGGATAAGGAAGGTGGTGAAAAAAAGAAAACTGATAGAAGAAAGAAAAGAGAAGTAACAAAGATAAAATGAAGAAAAGAGTCAAAAAGATTTTTTTGTTTTCTTTGTTGTTTTTACTGTTTATTTTGTATGTTAAAAACTTACCGAATCATTTGTTAATGTAATAAGACAAATAAATTGAATTCAGAATGTGAGAATGTGTGGATTTTAATAGTAAGAATTGTCAATTTATCAACACAAGCAAAGACGACTAGATGTACGTCAGTATTCATATTTTTGAGTAAAATCAGTTGAACAAAGAATCTTGTTATGCAACTTGTCCATAACTTCGTTTTATGGACTTACCCCAGTTTTAGTAACGTAGATTATGCACTATGGTATAGATTATGGACATTAATAAGAAAATCCAATTAGGAAAGATTGTGAAGGAAAATAGTTATTAACTCGAACTTTAGCCACATCTACTAATACCGAACATAAAACGAGTTTATGCTAAGACTTAAACAAAGAATTAAAATATTTATGGTTTTGATAAAATGTTTAGATTTAGTCTTAAGTAAATCAAAATTCACAAAAAATTGATGTGCAAAATTCTATTATACATTCAATCACCGAAAGTCAAAATTGGCTAAGACTTTAAAACTTAATTTCTTAACGTTCCCCGAAACAGTTCTACCTTCTGGAAAGCGTGGCATCACATTCCCCAAAAGGGTAAAGAGGATCTCCTCTGACACGCAGCAAAATCGCCATGTCAAATTAGTTGTCACAAAAATGTTGGCAAGATGTCAGCTAAGTAATATCCCTTCAGAAATCCCGTAAAAATTCTAAGTAATCCTTTACCGGTAAAGTTACCTAGAAGAGTTTTATAGTGCCTCAGCTCTTCAGTGTTTTGAATTTTTCTTTTGTTCCTCAACCCGGAGTACTTCACGTAGTGTGTGCATGCCAATACTACAGAAGGGCTTTGGCCTTACGAACGACACGACCGCCCCTTTCCTGACGGGGTATCCGTGTGCTCGTTACCAGGAATTATATAACATCCCGAGACACAAGCTAATTACCTTATTAGATGCCCCCAGTATATTTAGTTTCTTTTTAAATTTTTATCATCTTTTAGCTAATGATGCAGCTGCTCAGCGTTGAGATGGCCGCCAATAGGCTCGTAGTATTTGGTAAGTCGCCCGAAAAACCCCCGCAGCAGTACGGTCAGCAGTTCTTGATCCGTCTGTAAACCAACTCGTTGCTTAGCGCCATCGAAACTATCAATACCTTACGTTTCTTGGTGAGTAGTGAACATTGTTTTTCCAAACTTTAAATTTTTCCAACAAATACAAAATTTTAAAAACTTGACGGAAACGTTCCGTTTTGTATCTTCATTTCAGAAATGTCATTCTGTAGATGTGGCTAAAGTAAATTTAAAACCATTTGTTTTACAGAACACCCCAACTGTATTATGATTTTCCGTGGTCTATTGAAACTCCTCGTTTTTTTTACTACAGCTGTAAACATCTTCAGTGGCATGATCGTTTTAAATCTCTGACTGATTAATTATCCAAAATTAAAGTTGTAGACAATTATCATAGTGAGGATTGCTTGAAGCGGAGAGACGAAATTAAAACCACAACCCTGGTTTGAATATCCCGACGTTTTCATGACAAGGCTTTTTAAAATTAGAGCATTGGAGTCATATCTAACCTACTAAATTAAACCAACAATTTATAAAATACAGATTAATAAAGGTCACGACTTTAAAAACAACTAAATATATATTAATGACACACTTGTACACGAACAGACAAACAATATATACAAATTCTTCTAATCACTTCAAAAAGCCTTGAAAAGTCCGCATAGGTCGGGCGAAACGTCGGCATATATATATAACCAGGGTAGTGGTTTTAATTTCGTCCCTTCGCTTCAAGGAATCCTTATAGTCTGTGGGCCCGTGACATAATGTGTCGGGAAACTTTTTTGACAACAGCTTTATCAAATTCGATGATATTTAACATGAAAAGGCAAGTTACAAAAAGCTGACGATACAATTGCCAATGCGCATTGCAATGAGAATTGTATGAGCCTGAATGTTTGAGTCTGAATAAAAACGTCAGCTTTTTTTGGCTTTGGTAACTAAACCATACCTTAGAAACCTGATTGCAAAAAAAAGCTGACGTACAATTTGAAAAAATACATTGCATCCAATATTGTATAGGGCAAAATCTAACGATGAACTTTTTTGGATCGCGGATCTGGAGGTTTCATAGCATTCTACACCTAAGATATAAAAGCTGACATACAAGTTTCCCGACAAATTATGTCACGGGCCCACGGACTATTACTAGTAGGATAATTATCTTTGACTGCTGTTTGTTTTGGATCTGCTACTATTTATAGCCTAAAAGTAACCCTTGTCTATTCATGTGCAGACGGTTGGATATTAATAATTAATATCAACAATTGTTGTTAATTGACTTTCAATGTTAGGTAATGGTTTTCTCTTAGTACTTTTAAGTGCCGAATCCCGAACTCTATTAATACAAAATACAAATACCCTCTTTTTTCTGTTGAATTTTGACCGGTAAATTCTTATAGTTTCTACGTTTAAGCGAATGTAGTAATGAGTTGTTGTTGACAGCATTTTTGTATTGTCAAATTGTAGAATAAACAGCAGATCTAAAAGAAGAATCAGTCAGATATTTCAAACCAGATCTACAATCACGCCACTGAAGATGTTTGCTGCAGCAGCAAATAAAACGTCTAAAAAAGTTCCAATAAACCACTGCTCAATAACTTGGAAAATCATACTATAAATATAGACACCGGTCGTGAAAGTGCGCATTTTGGATTTTTATTGATGTCTTTTTACATTTTAGAAAAAAATCACTCTAAACAACTTTTTTCCGCCATAGTAAGCGGTCATTAAACATGGCAACTCGTATGTTACTTTTTTGCTTACCACTACAAACATGTAAGAATCTGAATATCAGCAACCTCTGCATAGTTTTGTTATCCACACGTTTATAATGCGGCGAATAATAATTTTTGGAAAGGCGGAGAAGATTTTGTGGCGATATACGATAATAAAAACTTATGAACAATATTGGGAAACTTACTTAGACAGCTTGGAACTAACTGGTCTTTAATGAATATTAAAAACTTGTGGTGTTCTTTTTAGAAAAGTAGTAGTAATTAGCTCAAAAAAGAAAACAACTACTAAAAGTAGATTGGGTTCAGGAGTTATGGTATGATAAAATCTAAAACTCATCGTCTTGCAAAAAAATTTGAAACTCTGCTAAAACCTTACGTATGAACTATAGCACATGCTGAAGTATCGCAAAAATATAAAAAAGAAAAATTGGTATGTGTCACGTTATTTATCCATTGCAATTAATCAGTAATTGATTTATTTTTTATAAGATTTTCAAAATGATAGAGATGTAATAAAATTGCTGCCTTTTATGGTGGTACGTTTTGTCGACGTTTCGCTTTGAAGTATTGGGGCTTTATTGAGATTAATTTTTTTTTGTTTTGATAAAGCCCTCTAAGTCAGAGCAAAACTTAGCTCTAAAACGAAATTGTGTTATTACACATCCATCTTATTAAAAATTCGTATAAAAAGCAAAACAATCAGTAACAGAAAATAAAAGAGGATGACGTAGTTTGTGATTGTATTGAAAATGATGATAATAAATGTATTTAAAAATTTTGTTTGTTTTTTCTTAAATAAATACATTTTTTAACTCAAGATTTTCTTTTGTTATAAAATGTTATAATTATAAGAATATTAAAAATATCAAATTGTATGTTTAACACAACAGTTTTTTTAATTTACTTAAATGTTTACACCTAACCCCATATTTATTATTTCTAATGATTCTAAATATTTGTAAAAACAGACAAAATCTATGAAAGAATATCGTGGTTTCACAAATGCACATACTAGTAGTTCAATTAAAGCTAAAATAGTTATTAAAGCGCTACAGAATTATTATTACACTTAAATTGGTCTTTAATTTATTTTTGATTGCTTGACACATTAACTTCTTTAACTAGTGATAATTAAATTTTGAATAGAATGTCTTATGCCTTCTCGTCAGCCGTATCGGGGACTTAGATGATTATTCAATAAATAATTGACGTCATCACCTATCTCAGCTAAATCTGGCGTTTATACAAATTTAAAATCCAGCAATGGATTAAAAACCAAGCGATAAATTAGAATCTAAAGATGAATCTGTAATTATTATAAGTAGCATCTCTCCAAAGATTTTATAACATAAAATTCGACTTTATATTGTGAAGACAATGTCTTTTGCTTTCTCTCCATCAGTATGGGGGATGTAGATGATTATCCAACAAATAATTGATGTTTTCACCTATCTCAGCTAGATCTGACGTCTGTCACAGGTACTTGAAATGCAATAAAATATTAAAATCTAGCAATGGATTAAAAAGCAAGCGATAAATTAGAATCCAAAAATGAATCTAGGTATAATTATTATATCTACACACCATGGTTAATAAAAATCGGACCATTGGTTTTTTCTGTTATTGTGTTTACATACGAGCCGTTTTTTTTGCGTTGTTATAACTTAAATTCGTTGTGAAAGTGAAATCACAGAGGTTAAAGTTTTCGCTTTCAAAACCACCACATAACTCCTCGTCTTACAAATTTAAACGTATACATTTTTATAAAGATTCTATAACATACAATTCGACTTTATCACTTTCTCTGAAAGAAATTTATATAGAAGAAGGTTAAAGTATACCAGTTTTTCACCTTACTACATAATTTTCGGGCATTAATAAGATTTAAATAGTAACATAAGAATTTAGTTCAGTACAAAGACAAATAGGAATATGCATTTAAAGGGTAAATAGTGAACCTGAATAATTAAAATAGTAGTGTTACTAAGTAATATGAATTTTGTAACTGAATTTAAATACTTTAATTACTATAGACACATTAGTTATCGTATTTCTGTTTAAGCAAAACAAATTATCCGACGAATACTATTACATCTAACTTTCTGCTCTTGGAATTTTTACTTTATAAGTGACTATAATTTTGTTATACAAAGATGTTCAAGAAAATTAGTTATTCAATAGTTCTACGGAAACGTAACATTGTTTTAAATTTTGGTGATCTGAGATGAATGTGCAATTGTGATAGAAAATAATATCTAATAATATTTACACTTCCTTCTTTTACGAAAGAGGATAATAAGTAAACGTATTTGACAGGTTGAAGTGGCGTACCAAAAAGGGGTTATAATATAATGAAAATTCAATAACATGCTTTTAACTTGAATTAGCAGACGGTATTGTTTGGAAATCAAATAAAAAAAATTTAAGTTACATTTGAATTCAACAATTTTAACGTGTTGTAATAAGCTTATAATGCAATTAACACTAATTACATCTTACAATAACGTAACTACAGAAATAAGATTTTTAGTTCATAGCTATTATTTAATTAATAGAAAATTATGTATTAAAATATTTGACTTTAATTAAAATACGGATCAAAATGTTAGCTTAACGGTAAATATTTATTTAAACTAGTTTGATAAATTTGAACATAGGAAATCAATAATAAGATAATTAGAGTTTTACGTTTGACGGATGGGTGGAAATGCTCAAGATTGGCTCAATCTAAAGTTATTTGTTTGTACAATGCTTGTGACAAAGTCAATGTTTTTTTCGTTACATATGTTTTTTGTTACATATCTTTTCCTTTGTTTTAAGAGTTTCTATTAAGGAGAAAAAGTAAGAAAGTATCTGTTATAATTATAAAAGTTCCGATGGAGACGTGAGAGTTGCGTTCATTAAAATGCTGACAAATTCTTTTCTGGAATTTTATCGTATGTATTGATTCATTGTGTCACTATACACATATATAAACATTTTGTAGCAGTAAAATTAAAATTACATTTAAGTGTTTACAAAATCACCGGTAAATTCAAGAATATTAACTACGGTAAAGGGTGACCCTGAGTCGATTTTTACATGTAAAATGTAAATTACTTATGAATGAACTTGGGCCATTTTAAAACAACGAATTCATTGACGTTCTTGAATTTTACGATAATAAGTAAGAAAATGTTACTTAGTACAACAACTTTAGGAGTCTGAAAGTATCTAATTACAAAGGTATCTTCACATATTTATCATAAGATTCAAGAACGCTACTGAATTTGTAGTTACAAAATGGCCGAACGTCAATATGCAAAATTGACAAGTGTCGCTTCTTTACCGTAGGTTAAGATTCTATGGAAAAATGCCTGTAATAACAAGTAACGTCATATTATAACGTAACCTACATATTATTTCTACAGTTAAAAAACAAGAAGACGTAAGAGCGCAAGTAGCGATCCATATAAATTATAAGTATCTCTGCACTGAAAGTAGATATTTTTAAAATTAATTTTGACCATTCTTTTCGGTTCCTCAACGACTACACTTTAAAAACATTTTCAATTATGCAGGGTGTTCCACTTTCTAGAACCATCTGTCAACTTTGACATTTTAAATGGAAACAGATATTCTTTATTCTCAATCTACGTAAAAAATATGGTGACTTCGTGTATAAGAATCTTATTAAAAAAACGATACTTTTCGAGGATATCGACATTTAAAATTTAATTGAATATTGGCAAATCAGATAATAAATAAAATAAAAGATAATTTCAAACTTTATAATCGAAAATGATGAATGTTAGATCAATGTAAAGTCTGTATACTATTGGCGCGGAGTAATAAATCATAATTGCTTGAAATAATTCTTTATTTTCTTTCATGAAATCGGTGCTTCTACGGTTAAGTAAAACCAATAAATTCTAACCAAAATACGATCATTGTGCCGCTCTTGCAGCATATCGACCAATCTTGGGTCTGAGAACAATAGTTTAATCTGTCTAAACACGTTGCCATCAGCCCAGGTACTGACGAAACGAGAATCATAGCCGTAGATGTGGGTATTATACCATGATACAAAAATAATGGTATATAATACGTAAGAAGTAAAATTTGTAATGTGATCTACTATACAAATAAAATAAATAACATATAAATAATATATGACATAAATATAAAATAAAATACTAATGCAGATATCGTCAGTACATTTATTACAATTACAATTAATTTGCGGGGACCGATTTTTAGGCTTTTAGGATTGAAACAATAAAGAAACCACATAATAATTCATATCACTGTAGATTTTACTATTATAATATATATAAAACTACACTGTTAGCAGTGTAACCTATTTTATCAAAATTATCATTGAAAAATTAAGTAATTGATGAAGTGCGAACGTCAAAAGGTTATTGTTGTCACGGTTGTGTTAGTAATTGTTTAATCACAATTTTATTATATATTTGTATTGTAAGTAATAATGAGTGAGTTGTCGACAACAGAAGTAGTTAATATGATATATTCCACCGTAAAATCGAATAGAAGTTGTTTCTAGAACTACAATTAAATCCCCGAGCTGGGATTCATAAAAACTACAGTTGTCAACTATGAGAAAAATACTAGGAATTCTGTTTGTACTAAAAAAGGGTATGCAGTTTGACATCGTTATCGGCAGTTGAGAATCCTATGACAAATAGCAGATAACGTTGGAACTTAGAAGACCCCTGTAAATAAGATGTTAGAAAAACCAATTTCAAATTATTTGTTCTTAATAATTATTATTTATATACAGTGTGTCCCAGGATTGATGTTACAAGAGGTGTAATGGACTAAAATGTTTTGAATTTTATTTCAAGATTCTGGAATTAACCCTGCTTGGCGTGAAACAAATTTTAGAATTTTTCGTATTTTGAAAAACAAAATGGCCGTGACGGTGAAGCAAGAACTATTTTCTTTTTAGGTAAAGTACCCTTTTGGTTTGCGGTATGGAAAATGTTACTAAAAAAAGTTGTTCATAATGTCAAATCATGGCCGTATACCAAACTTCAGGACGATCTTCCTACTTTCATTAAACTGTCTGTTTTAGATTGAACAAAATAAATTGTAGGTATCTAATTCATTTATTAAAATTTTTATTTGTAGACCATTGAACGAAACAAATAGTATTTACCACAAATTTAACTTACAAAACGTAACACAAGAATGTACTGCAATAAATTATCTATTCAAAGCAACCGCCACCATTTTCTACACATCTTTCTATGCGACGTCTGAATGCTATGAAACTGTTCCAAATTTCCTCTATGCGTATTTGTGTTACTGCGTTTCATATACTTTTTAAGGATTTTTTACTGTTGAGTATCGGTTGAGAGTAAACCAGTTGTTTGAGGCGACCCCATAAAAAGAAATCTAATATGGTGAGGTCGGGCGACCTTGGAGGCCACTCAATTGAACCATTTCTAGCTATCAATTTTCCTGAGAACACAGAATTTAGCTACTCAGCTACGTGTGCTGTCGAATGTGTAGGGCATCCGTCTTGATGGAAATACATTGCTTGTCTTTCTGTTAGCGGCAAGTCATCTAAGTAGCTGTAGATAAACATTTTGATTTAACCGTCCCTCTATGAAGTAAGGTCCAATTATGCCAAAACGATATAAAACAGCACACCACACATTTACTTTTTGTAATACTGTCTTCTACAGTTGATCCAAAAGTTTAGATTTTCTGTAGACCAGTAGCGACAATTTTGAGAGGAAACAACGCCATTGGTAGCAAAAGTTGCTTCGTCTGAAAATACAATGTTTTTATAAACATTTCGTTTTTGAAGACATCGCTCCCCGATGGTAAAACAAAATAATATTCTACGACCTTCATCACCTTCTTCGATAGTGTGCACAAATTTTGGTTTGAATGCCTTTACATTGGTCGACTTATAAATTCTTTGCAGTTCTGATTTACTAATATCGAGATTACGCAAACTTTCCCTTAATGATAGTCTGGGATGTTCATCCACCGAATCAAGGGCAAGAACAGTTGGGGTATCATTTTCGTCATATTTCTTTCTTTCTTTCTTAACGTTACCAACGCTGCCAGTTGCAAGAAATTTTTTAACTTTTTGCATGGCAGTCATACGTGTAAAATTGGTGTTGGGAAATTGTTCGTTAAACCGCTGCACCACTACTCTTAGGGCCGTTGATCCAAGCCCGTAACACTGAACAAATTAAATTCTCTGTAATATACTTTGAACTAAAGGCAGTTACTACAAATTGCAATCTGACAGTACTTGATATTATACTCAAAGATTGTTTTTTCATGGCCCTCTATTGTTATTTTCTTTATTTCACGCTGTTTGGTGTAAATTCCGAATTCGCAGATAACGCTGAGTAATTTTTAAAAAATTATCGTACATCAATGATATTATTAAGCTTTGTTAATGAAATTTGATGTAAATGCTATTTGTTTTGTTCAATGGTCTACAAATAAAAATTTTAATAAATGAATTAGATACCTACAATTTATTTTGTTCAATCTAAAACAGACAGTTTAATGAAAGTAGGTAGATTGTCCTGAAGTTTGGTATACAGCCATGATTTGTCATTATGAACAACTTTTCTTAATAACATTTTTCTATACCGCAAACCAAAAGGGTACTTTTCCTGAAAAGAAAATAGTTCTTGCTTCACCGTCACGGCCATTTTGTTTTTCAAAAAACAAAAAAATTTTTAAAATTTGTTTCACGCTAAGCAGGGCTTAATTCCAGAATCTTGAAATAAAATTCAAAAAGTTTTAGTCCATTACACCTCTTGTAACATCAATCTTGGGACACACTGTATACAGGGTTTTTACAAAATAGAGGATAAACTTTAAGGGCTGATTTACTTTCGAAAATATGAAAAAGTTTCTATAAACATGGGTCCCAAAAGAGGCTACGGTTTTTCTAATGTTGCCCCCAACAAATGGTTTTTATTTAATATCTCAGGAACCCTTAGAGATAAAGCGATGATAGTTCACGTACGATTTACTATTAGTAAAGGCTACTGTTTTACAGAATTGATCAAAATTAATTTTAACCATAGGCGTGCAAAACCGGTGGGGAGATAAATTTATTCATCTTTTTTTTATCCTTTGACTTCTTTAACAATTTAACACCAAAATATGATTTATTATCTAAAAATATCTAAAAAAAACGGTACTCTTCATAAAATGTTGTAGGAATAACTATTTAAGAGATATGCCGCTTTAAATGAAACACTGGACATGATAAATAAATTTTCTGCATCATATAGTGAATAGAAGAATAGAGTAGAAAATATACCTTTGTTAAAATGTACTTCTTCATGTTGATCTTTAATCAATTCAAGATAAAAAAGAAGGGCAGATAGGAGGTGAACGTGTTTTTGGGAATAATATGGAAAATAGAAAATAGTGGTTCGAGAGGGGAGTGAAAGGTGTTATAATGTACGGAGCAGAAATTTGGGGGTGGAAAGAATAAAAGAGCTAGAAAGAATACGAAAATATATTGGAGATAGACACTAGGTTTGTAGAGAGAGACACCTGGATATTTAATAGAGGAAGAAATGAAACTGGAGAAAATAATAGTAGGAACAGGAAAAGACCAATAAAATTTAAGAAACAAATGGAAAATAAGAAAGTTATATTTTGTGTAAATAACATAGAATTAAGAAAAATAAATCACAAAGAAGAAAAAGAAAAGCATATTATAGAAGAGGAGTTTACCAGAAAGAAGAAGAGGAAAAGAAGGATGGAAGAAAAATAACAAATAAGTACAAACATAATCAGAAACAAAAAGAAGAATGATGATCAGAAAAAATGACATAAATCAGATACAAAAAAGAAGGATGATGATCAGAGAAAAATGATATAATAATACGCGGACATAATAGTGGAAGGAATTCCAAGGTACTTAACAGGAGGGCAGACAACGCAAGAAAAAAATATGATAGCTAGTTTTAGAATAGAATACGAAAATAAATATTAAATGAAAGACAAAGAAAAGTTATGTACAATGTTTGGAATTGATTGGGAAAATATTAAACATCTAA
Organism: Abscondita cerata; assembly: GCA_030710515.1. Classification (NCBI taxonomy): domain Eukaryota; kingdom Metazoa; phylum Arthropoda; class Insecta; order Coleoptera; family Lampyridae; genus Abscondita; species Abscondita cerata. Next base: position 48,868 of record JALBCR010000256.1, read on the forward strand.
GAAAAGACTGTGTGAAATTACAGAAGGAGGGAATGAGAAAGAAAGTTTACTAGGAGAGAAAGGAGATAGTATAAACTGGATGAAAGAGGTAAACAAGAGAAGAAGATGGTTAGAAAGTAAGAAGAAGAAAAATAATGACAGTAGAGCAAATTATCATTTTGAATTATTTATTTAATTTTTTTTTTGATTATGTCAAATTCATTTGTTAAATTTTATAGAACAAAATAATTAAATAAATAGAACAAATAAAATTTTAATTAATTTGGCAATATAATAAGAATAACCAAGCTTGGAAAGGAACTCTTTGAAAGGAAGAGCAACACAATATCTACCAGAAGAGTCTTTGAAAACTGTTTCTGAGTAAAGTATCACTATTGTCTTCTTTTTTTGCTGAGAAATGTAAGAAGCCACACTTTTTAGTTTCCAGAATTTATGTAGATAGTTACCCAGGTTACCTATAACAGACAACTTAAATGCATGTGTGGTTGTTGTAGAAGAACTACAATGTATTTCACCCAAGAATAACCTCCCAAAATGAGTCTCAATGACCGTATAAGTTCTGTGAATCTATTATTCAACAAACTTTGCCAAAGATATCCGCAGACAGAAGGTCTATAATTTCTGGCTCTAGGATCCGCATTATTCAACTAACGAATGCAGTTGTACTTCCGAATAGAATTTCTCTGATCAGAGGTTTCATCCGTACTAACGGTAATAATTTCGAACGTATGACTAGATTTTCCGACTAGTTGAATTAAAACATATAGACGACAGTTAGCCAAGTTAACTTTGCACAACTTTCAGTTATAAAATGCTTTAACTTCCACAGTCGAAAAGAATTAAAATACAAGTATTCGGGACGATTGGACGTAGTTTTTAACATATTGGGGTTCTTTCAATTCTTTTAAACTTTTATGGTAATTTTAAAAGAAAATAATCTAATTCACAAAAAAATGAAATGTACAGAGTGTAACAATTAAAGTTGAGTTCCAATATAAACCTATATCATGAATGAGGTAATTCTGGTTATAACATAAGTGGAGTCCACCTTGCTTATTTTACATAGATTAAATTTATTTTTTAATTTAAATTTTAGATGGAACTAATGTATTTAAAATCAACCCTTACTCAAATACCCAAAAACAAAGTTCCTAAAAATAACAATATTTCTATTATTAATAGTTACTGAGTTGAAACTGTAACTCTTAAACAACCAAACCCTGCCAATTAACCCTTAACGTTTACTTAATCGATAAACAGGGTGTTTTAAACTCAGAAACCAACATGCCTAATTAAAATTATTGTTTATTGCTTAATTTGAAGATAAAACCTTGCATTTTATAATGTTTTTGATGCATTTTTATACATAAATCTAATTGTTTTACTGATATTTAATATTTTAGGATTTACCATAAGGGAATAAATTGTTATAAAAAAATTTTTGAACAATATATTTATTTTTCGGTGCAGTGAAAGTAAAATAAAAAAAAAACAGAAAAAATAAAAAATAGTTCGGTGATTTTTGTAGACTTACTTTCGAGCTACGATACATTGATAAGCCACAAATAAGGCAAACACGTTTATATAAGGTACCGTTCGTAATTCGGTTGGCAAAATATTCAAATAATGCATTAAAAATGCGCTTAACTTTGTCAAAATGTTGAAAAGTTTAGAGCCATCATTTTACATGCTACAAATATTACATTTTGAAAAATAGTGTTAATGTGTACCTGTATTTATATTAATTTTGTATACAATTAAATAATCTGGAATTAGAAGTGTTAGCTCGCATTATGCATGTAATATGAAATTTAAAATCAACAATTTTTTTGCAGGTTGTGATGACGTTGTCGGGGAAGTTGGCGTACAGCGTTCAGTGAAGTTGGCGTACAGCGTACAAAAATGTACCGCTCAGTGAAGTTGGCGTACAGCGTACAGTAAAGATTAGCGCACAGCAGACAAACTTTAGAGAACATATAAAAATCATAATCTTGCATTACCCAGCTGTACACCAACTTCCCCGCCAGCGTACAGAAAAATTATTTTATTTCTCTTCTGTACACACTTCCCTGCCAGCGTACAAATGGAATATTCTTCCAATTTCTTCTGTACGCCAACTTCTTGTCAGCCTACAAGTGGAATATTCTTCAATTTCTTCTGTGATAACTTCCCATTAGCGTACAAATGTAATATTCTTCAGTTTCTTCTGTACGCTACTTCCATACTAACTACAAACAAAATTCATTCAATTTCTTTGATACGGTAACTTCTCTAGTAGGGTACAAACAGAAATTTGTCGATTTTTCTGTACCCAAGCTCATATTTGAAGGTTTTCCTTTGGAAAGAATGTTCCCTTCCTGAACCTACACCAATGCAATGCTTAAAAATCATCTCATGATATCTCTGTCGCTTCGGCTTTTACAAATTTACAAAGAAGCTGACAGCGTCTTAGTTAGTAGAGCCGCTTGATTTTAAAGTTACAGTTGCCGCTGTCGCACTGGAACTGTCTTTCGACGTTAACAACCTTGAGGTGATTGTGAAAGTAGTTTTCCTTAGAAAGGATTTTCACAAATGTCACATTTGAAAAAGGTTTGTGGGGGACTTAGAAAGAGCCCTGGTCTTAAAACATCTTGATTGTTTTCTACTTTTAAGTAAAAGCTGTGTTCAAAATTTGAAAGCTTTGAAAGGTTGCCTAAATATGAAGGGGATTTCGATTCGGACACATTAGTTCTTTGGCAAAATGAAGTTTTTTATCATTTTTCTGTTAATCGCTTTATTTTAACTTTTGGCATTGTACTGGTAAATTTTTTTGAGCGTAAAATAAATTGGATAGTTTTTAATTAATTAGTACATACATACATCAATGGAATCATACGAGTTATTAAATTTTAGGAAAACCAATTCGGATGCAGCTTTCAACTTCTTGTCTCAATCTATGTGTGTCAAGTTTAACTTCTTTCTTATATTCAGCGGTAGATTTGCCAAAAAAGCCATCCTTTCATGCATCAGACTTAATTAAAATTATTTTCCAATTTAATGACTTTTAAGCATTGGTGTGGGATCGAAAACGTTGTAATAAGAGAGAACATTCTTTGCAGAGGAAAACCTTTAAATACGAGTTTAACGTACAGACATTGTAAAAATTAGGTTTGTACGTTGGTGGGGAAGATTGGCGTACAAAGCAAAATGAAGAATATGCCATTTGTGCGCTGGCGGGAAGTTTTCTGAAGTTTGTACGCTGTACCCTAACTTCACTGAACGCCGTACGCCGACATTTTAATAAATATAAACATGACAACGCTGTAAAAATAAAGTAGGATAAAAACCATTTATGCATAATGTAAAAGTAGTAGAAAATATATATTTGATGTTGTAAGCTCATTGTTCTTTTATTCATTTATTAATAAATCATTTAGTAACTTGTTATAAACTATTATTAACGCGGGATATAACACAGGTGTTAACTCGTTACTAAAATTTCGTTTATATTAAATAGCTACTGTTAAACTTTGGGTATGATCCGATGGTTAAAGTCCTAATTTTAATTAGTATAATCAATTCTCTTCACCCCAACTAACTAAATTTAATGTTATTAATGAGATATTTAGTTTCATGTCTTAAATTTCTAAATAGAAACACACATTAAACAAAATATAGAAGTACGTAATATCTTGTGAAATCGTCAACATGACCTCAATATAGAAAACAGTCAATGTACACTAAAAGCTACTCATCTAAATAATAATTATAGGTACACTAAATATTGAAGAATGTTTAAATTTATGACAAAATTAAGTTATTTTATTGATATAATTCATTAAAACAAAAATGTTTGTCAGTAAATATTAAGTTTCAAGGATACAAAGTTAAAATTGAGCAAAATAAATACCTGCTAACCTTAATTGTATTACCAAAATGTAATGAAGTTATTCTGCAATAAAAGTTAAAATGTTTGTAGAACACGATATTTGCAAATTTAGAAAAAAATACACCCTTGGGGTATATAAATTATGTTATTGTGAAACATTTTGGCAAAACCACAAGATTATCTGTATCTTTTTCAAAAGGGTTAAATTTATTTTTATATGAAATCTAAAAAATTAAAACTGTATATGAATTACTATACATTACATTTCTCAAAATACCCAAAAGATATAACAACTTGCCATTTTCAATCCATTAGTATTGAAATCATAAAGCACTTACTATACATATTTATTTTACATTAGAATATTTAGTTCTGATTCATAATACCTAACTAACATCAGGATTTTATTTATTAAAATAAAATAAGAAATAATCGTACTTGATTAAAGTTTTATTTGAAAACTATATTTAATAGATTATTTTTTTTGTTTCACAGCAAACTAGAATGAGTGCCTTGTGACGAGTGTCACAAAAACTCTAAGGTTAAGTGCTAAAGTAACAAAATAGTATTGTAAAACAATAATTGAAATGGATTCCTACGCAAATAATACTAAAGAATAGTAATAGTTATTGTTAAGAATATTATCTCCTTCAATTAACATAATAGAAGTTGTAACTTGTGTTCCTTCTAAGTAGAGATCGAGTAACAAAACTACGGTTTTATAAATACCGACTTTTGCCCAAACTAGCAAGAGCTTTATTAAAACTAATTGTAATTAATAAAACTATGTGAGTCAATGATTAAAATTGATCATCAAGGTGATGATTTGGTTAATTAAAAATGTAATAAAGACACTCTGAGATAATTTTTAAAGAATGAACAAAATTTTGTTTTCGATACATTTTGTTTTAATCTTAGTTTCTTAACGCTGAAATTGTTTCTCAGCAAAAATATGTAAGACTCCATAGATGGTTTCTTAATTTGGAGTTGAGGTAGTCCATTTTTATAATTTTACAGGAGAAAATTTATCATCCTTTTCAAATCAGAAACAAATGTTACAATGGACAAATAGTGCTAAAAATGCTAATACTGTATATACATCTGCAAAAATAGTAATTAATAAAAATTGTTAAAAATATTAATGTTTTTTATTTGAAATAGTAGATTATTTTACTAGGAGTTAAACAATATAATTGTTGAGCTTAAAAGTTTGCTGGCGAGTGTTAGCCGAGACAGCAAATTAAGCGAAACAATTATATTTTTAACTCCAAGTGAAATATATATTATTTCTTCAAGCGTTTGTTGCTAGTTTTCATGTGTTATTTTCAAATTTTCGAGATTCTCCAGTGTTATAGTGACGTTTTATTCTCGACGAATCAAGTTGGTACTTTACTGTTACATTCATAATATGACATAACCGAGGTACCAACCTCTAAATAGTTATTGGAAACAAAATAACTATTTTACTTTTAATGTCTAGACAGTAAAAAGAATTTTAGCGTCTGCCAGTAGTTCAATAATATGACGTTTTATTGTCGCTTGAAGAAAATGAATATAGGTACTTTTCACGGGTACCAAAGGTTAAGAAATTGGAGATATGCATTTGGATAAAACCAAAACTACCATACATCAGGGACAAAATTATTTAAATTGATACAAAATAACTTCATTTAGTTACCACAAAAAAAACAAACTAATATAAAAACACAATATAATAATAGAACTTGTTATCAGCAAAAGTTAAATAACTATCTCAAGAACGTAATCTAAGCTCAAACATCGTGATGATCAGGTTCCAGAGCCGGTTGTTCTTTCTGGTCTAATGAAAGTGAAAAACTACAGAATTAAAAAAAACAATTAAAATAAAAAAATGCGAAGGAGGCTGGAATGAGATAGGCAGTTTGCTAAAGCGACAAGTAACACAAACACTATAATTTTGATGGACATACGAATTATTCCATTGGATGGGAAACAATTTTACACTAGATAGCATTAAACCCTTATTTCTGACTTTAAGTGAAGTTACGCAGTTTGCGAATTAAGTCCACGATATTTTGTTTGTAATGGAAGTTAAATCAGTAATTACGTCAAGTCACTAATAAGTTAGCTGTGACCTATAATGGTAAACTTTTCTTTAAAATATGTTAACAATTTTGGTACAAACAAAATTTTAATCAAAAATCAGATTTGTGTCGACTAAGCGACTTTTTGAGTCTCGCCAATTTTTTCTTAAATAATCACGTAAACTTTTTGAAAGTGTAAATTGTGAACCTCTTAAACATAAAGTATGCCATTTGTCGTACTTTTTCTATAATCTTTATCGTGTTGGCCTTTGAGTTTCCAATTAAAATCAAATTGTATTGAGAACATTTTATCTATCCTAGAATAAAAACATTGGTAACATTGATTAATTTGATTTCATTCTTTAGAAAATTTCTCGTTACAGATTTGTGCTACTGATATCAATGCAAGCGAATACCATAAAAATTTTACATATACCATATATAACTAAATCTGAACTTAGACTTAACTTAATTGTTTTATTAAATTAATTATAGGTCGATTTTAAAAATCTTATTTAAATTTAATTGCCATAAATTTACGTTTGATTTGAATAGAATATTTACTATAATTCTAAATAATCAATGTTTTAAATCAAAATAATTTTTTATTATTTAAAATAACTTCTTTAGCGCAATATGTTGTTGAGCTTTTCTATCTCCATCACCGAATGGTTGCCTAAAAAATAATGGTGGATTAGTTGTTGTAGCTAAAGCGGTGAGCTATATCACATGAGCAATAACTAGAATAATACTGACAAAAAACTATAATTCGTTGTTTTGTGTTGCAGAACCATTAAAGGCAAAATATCAAGAAAAAAAATTATCAGAACACAGGTAGACTAAAAGATATTGTGAGTATTTTGATGGTATTAACTTCAAATTTAAAGTTCTTTCGTAATCAATTGGAAAATTTAACATCTGTCCTTCTAGTCATAAATCCCACAGAATAAACTACATATTAGTCGATTAAAAGTTAATTTACTTTGATTAAGTTTTTATTCGACTTTTAAATTGTATAGTCTAATATGGGGAACCCTGTATAATTAGTTAGTACTAATTATGAATAAAAACACACCAAAATTGGCTTCTTCAAAAAGTAGTGGTATAAACCAGTAAAAATAACTTTTTCACACTAATAATTTAACACTTATTGCATACATTAATATAAAATAACAATGCTTAATTTAAATTGTGAAACTGTCAAACTATACTGACTTCCAAAAAATTGCAACACCTAGAAGTTGTTGAACGATTTTAATGAAATTTTTAGAAAACGTCTATTTTATTAAACAAAGTGATGAGTAAAATTTAAAAACAAAAGAACAAAAGTTTTAAAAGTTTTTCAATAATGAGTTGCTCTGCCACTATTTGTAATGCACTCATCTAGACGGCTTGGCATGCTATCAATCAAGTGATCTATAGCTGCTTGTGGTATCATCCCAAGCTTCTTGAATCCGTTGCTGAAGATCGTGTAAATTATCTGGAGAGTGCGGTAAATTACCCAGTCGCTTACCAATCATATCCCATACATGTTCAATTGGCGACTAATCAGGCGACCGATCAGACCATGGGAGGACGGTAATGTTAGATTTTTCTAAAACCGTGTTGTAGCCCTTGCCGTATGAGGGCGCGCATTGTTCTGCTGGAAAAATGGGATTTTGCAGCCCCTGAAGATATGGAAGGCCAACTTGTTGTAGCACATTAGCAATGTAACCAGCTGCGTTAAGGTTGCCGTCAATAAAGACAAAGGGTGGTCTGCTACCATAACATATTGCACCCCATATCATAACTCCTTATGTGAGGGCTGTGTTGCGTTCCACAAAAAATGTTGGATTTTACGTTCTCCACGCATCCGTCTGACGCTCCCACGACCACCCGTGGGCCCACAAGCAAAATCGGGACTCGTCACTAAACACAATTTGGTGCCATTCTTGCTCCCAATTAACCCTTTCGTTGCTCCAAAATGACGATATGAACGCAACCCATAAGATCTTATCCGGCGATAAACAGATGACATTGACATCCTAAGTCCTGTACTTCTCATCCAATCATTTGCAATTGATCGAGTTGTTGAAAATCTATCACTTGAGGCCAAAACTCTTAAGCGACGTTCTTCGCAATCTGTAGTCTTTCGAGGACGTCCAGATCCACGGCGACAATGTTGAACCCCTTCCTCGGACCATTTGGACCAACATCTTAATACCGATGAAACATTTCGGTTTATACTACAAGCAATTTCTCTTAGCGAAAGTCCGGCCTCTCTCATACCAATAATACGGCCACGTTCAAAATCACTTAATTGGACAAAATGTTGATGTTGACGTACTCTCGGCATTGTTTTCAAGTTCAGAATGAAATTGTGAAGAAACAACAACAATTTGCAAACTTGACAGTTACTAAATGGTCTAATACTTTAAATTTATTGTTACTATGTGCTATGCAAACAACAGGCAAAAAAACAAAAACTACTGGCTAGATTTTATTCAAATTTTAATCATCACTTTGTTTAATGAAAATAGACGTTTCCTGAAAATTTCATTAAAATCGTTCGACAACTTCTAGGTGTTGCAGTTTTTCTGGAAGTCATTATATAATAAAATTTTTGAGAAAATATTATGATAGTTTGAAATTGTTTATAGAAAAAAAATTTAACTAAACAATGAGACTCAAATCTTTGATACGCAATATTCTGGTTACAAAAATAAATTAATTACAAAGATATTATTGAAACAAAAACGTCTTTTGGGATTTTACCGTGTCGAAAAGGTAACCGTAATTGCCAATATTTCTCGCCTTGATGAAACTCCTTACGATAATTGGCGAAACGTTGGCAACTACAATTACCTCTTTGACACAGTAAAATCCCGGAAGACGTTTTTATTTCAATAATGACTCTGGCCGTGGAAGTCTCAATCCTTACACAAAAGAAATTTCTTTTTAACTATAATGACGCGTCGCGTAGGCGTTCAAAAGAAATTTTAATTAAAACTATTTAAAGTTGTTTACAATAATCCTATTTATACATTAAAATTAATCTTTAACTTTTGTTGTTCTAAACTGCATGACAATTTTCATCAAATCATTTAGTGTTTGTTTTCATTAAATTTTGAATTATGCGGTTCAATTAAATTACACCAATTCACTTTTTCGATGAAGAACAAAAATACCATAATACGTCTTTATGTATCACAATTCGATTGTAAATGTAATTCAACCACATTTTAACATGCTCTGTTGATTTTATTTGTTGACTGTTTTACTTTTTACATGATGTTGATCTTCCTGTTATTAGTTTATTCTATATAATTTTTTAACTTTTATTTATAAAATTCTTAAAAACTGTGAAATAGAAAAGTGAATTCCTTCAATCAGTTTTTTACTCTACTTCCATTCAATGTTTTTATCCTTAATTCTACATCCGGTTAATAATTGTTTTTCACACCTGCACTGATAAATTTATCTTTTACGTGTTTGTTAAGCATCAAACTAAATATGCACTTTTGTCACGTACACCTAAAGAAAATACTTTGTACCCCACGCATTCAGCAATCCAAACATAAACATTCGTTTATCTGAACTCATAATTTCAACTAAATGAAAATATTATTCGCACAAATAATTCAATTTCCCTTCTTAAACAATTATATAACTACATTAAATCTACGTTCCATTTGAATAGAAAATTTATTATTATTTAATAATTTCAATAAATACGTTGTTGTGAATTATATGTAAAATTGTTATGGTGATATTATACAACGTTAATGATGAGTAAATGTTTAATTAAATAGTAGTTGCAACGTTGCAACACTCAGCATTGTATTAAAGTATTAAGACTAATAACAAATTTTGTTTATAATAACACGTTTCACAAAATGACATTTACTCTTTCAATGTACAATGATTAAATGAGTAGAAAAGGATAATGATTATATCTGAAAGTAAAATTTACCAAATTATTATTTTAGGATAGCAAAGGAAAACAATATCTACACACCTTAAAAGTTTTTTTGTTTCCACATAATTAAAAATTGACGAATTGTTTGAATTATAAAGTTTTCCATTCTAAATTTAGTAAAATGCATATTGTAATTAAGTAATATTAATGAAATTTTAAACTTTAACATAATTATGTTAAGAGCAGTAAATTTCTTTAGTATTGCCAACTTAAATAGGTTTGATTTTTTCATTAGATCCAAGTTTTTTTACATAATACAAAAAATTATTAATTAAAGGTTCTGAAGTTACGCGACATGATGGTAAATTTCATTTCTATTTTATTAAAGTGTTTATTTGTTTGAGTTATTAAGAAATAAATTATGATAAGTAAAACTAAGTTTTCCTATGTTAGTTTTATAATTGACACCATTTTGATAATTTTTTTAATGTGTATCATTTCTAATAATATACCTTTTTTTAATTTTTTCCCTATCTAGAATTTTACGGTTTTTAATATTAAAATAATAGAAATTTTCTACAGCATGGTCAGAAAGTGAAGTATTTTTTAATTGTGGTGTTAGTATTTTTTGGATTGAAGCTTAATGTTATTTTTGCTTTTATGTAGATATTGTTTTGTTTGTCTTATGTAACATTTATTGCAATTTAGACAATCAAGTTGGTATATAAATTCAGATTGGTATTTTTTTGTTTTATCTTTTGTTTCAGTATATACAGGGTGTCCCACCGGAAACGCCATCGATAGATTATAGAAAAACTGTACATGGAAAAAATTTGAAAATTTGGTAGTAAACTAACATTGACAGGGTCAGTTCCGTTAAAATATTTTCAAGATGGTAACACTTCCGGTTATACCGGAAGTAGGTGTCAAGTTGCTTATTTTAAATAAAACATCCTATATATTATTCTAGTTTTGGATTTTGCACAAAATTGTAGACATATTTTGTGTATAATATCCTATACCTAAGTCTAACTGTTTTGGACTTATTTTAAATTTTATGTCAAAAATGACGCTTTCAGGCCTAAACAAAATTATAAAATTTTCCTATACTAATGTTTTTATTATTTAATTGGAATAGGTTTTCTTGTAGCAGGGGACCTATTTTAGTGGGCTATGTCGATATTTTAATAATAAATTAATACAGGGCGATAAAAAAAAGGATTAAAATTAAATTCAAAAACACGTCAAAAGTCATTTTTTTTAAATGCAAGCACCATGTTTTTATAATTTTATCTTATTTAGCATCAAAAATAAGGTTGACTTTGTACAAGGTTGTCTATTCAAAAAATTCATGGTTTTTGAAATATTGGCAATTTAACATTTTTTTTGTTGCACAAATGCTATTGATTTCTTTTAATATGAATGGTTATTCCTAGTTGGCTATGTTGGCGTTAGAAAACAATCATTTGTCAAGGATATGTCAAACTGTGTATCAAACTAAGAAATGCCAACAGTTAACTGTACCGACTGTGAGTGTTAAAGTGCATAGCGTTATCAAAGCGATAACTTATTATGCTTGAAACACACGTGTGTCGATAAAGCCAAGTAATTACTTGTACAGTATTACACACGCAACGAAAGAACACCTGGTTTTATCGACACACGTGTGTTTCAAGCATTTAAAGTTATCGCTTTGGTAACGATATGCACTTTAACACTCACAGTCGGTACAGTTAACTGTAACACATGTTCTTAATATAACTTTATCACATTGTCCATAAATAAAAAATAAATTTAAGTAATCTTCGTTTGTATAATTTAAGCTTCCCGGCATAATTATTGAGAATTTTTAACAGTTTGACATATCCTTGACAGATGATTGTTTTCTAACGCCATCATGGCCAACTAGAAATAACCATTCATATTAAAAAGAAATACAATAGCATTTGTGCAACAACAAAAAAGTTAAATTGCTAATATTTCGAAAACCATGAATTTTTGAATAGACAACCTTGTACAAAGTCAACCTTATTTTGATGCTAAATAAGATAAAATTATAAAAACATGGTGCTTGCATTTAAAAAAATGACTTTTGACGTGTTTTTGAATTTAATTTTAATCCTTTTTTTTATCGCCCTGTAATCATTTATTATCAAAATAGCAACATAGCCCACTAAAATAGGTCCCCTGCTACAAGGAAACCTATTTCAATTAAATAATAAAGGCATTAGTATAGGAAAATTTTATAATTTTGTTTAGGCCTGAAAACGTCATTTTTGACGTAAAATTTAAAATAAGTCCAAAACAGTTAGACATAGGTATAAACTGTCTAGAATTTTGGGCAAAATTTAAAATAGAATAATATATAGGATGTTCCATTTAAAATAAGCAAGTTGGCACATACTTCCGGCATAATCGGAAGTTTCACCATCTTGAAAATATTTTAGCGGAACTGCCCCCGTCGATATTAGTATACTACCAAATTTTCAAATTTTTCCCATGTACAGTTTTCTATAATCTATCGATGGCGTTTCGGTGGGACACCCTGTATACAATATGTCCCCTAAGTTGGAATCATATGAAAAACTTTTTATTATTAATTTTAGGAAAAAAGTTATTTTTCATAAAAAGTTCTGCATGTTCTAAAATCTAAAATACAGTCATCAACTATCAAATTTTTTCAGTCGTATACGAGGTTTGTCAAAAAATATGAATTTTACTAAAGAGTAAAGTACCTTTAAATTTAACAATATCGAAAAATGTTATCAAAAAAAGTTGATCAGAAATAAAAACTACGTTCAAATATGCAATTATATCCATTTACGTTAAAAATTAAGGTTATTTTATTTTTTAATAATATTTCTATTTTGAATGAACATTTATCTCTTGTGATTACGAAACACATGATAATCTTTTTTAGTATGTTGTGCAGCTTCATAATTTGACTAAAATATTATAATATACTTTGCGATGCTGTGACTCAGTCTACTTGTACAGGGTGTTGAACTTTTTATTTTCAAAAATGTTCAATAAATATCATATTTTTGACAAACTTCGTATACGACTAAAAAAATTGATATTTGATGACTGTATTTTAGATTTTAAAATATGCAGAACTTTTTATGAAGAATAACTTTTTTTCCAAAAATTAATAATAAAAACGTTTTTCATATGATTCCAAGTTAGGGGGACATATTGTATGTTAAGTAAAAGCAGTTTTAATATTATGTTTCTTTAATACAATTTCAATTTTTTTAGATAGTATTGGAAGAAACGGTGGGGTTAAAAAATTATTTTGGGTTAATCCTTTTTTATTTTGTATTTATTTTATTTATTTGTTCGTATGGTACATTATACAAATATTGTATTGTGATGTAAGTGTTATGTATGGTGCCCCAGAAGATCAGTATAAACCTGTATAGTGTGGTGACAAAACCGTAAAAATTGTTAAATTCTAGTCTCAGACAGTTAGGTTGTACGAGACTTTCGTTTTCTATTTTTTTTTTTTTTTGAGTTTTGATAGTGTTAATTCTTATTTTAATTTGATTTTGTATGAAGTTTAAAGAAAATTCGTTTTTGATAAGTATTTTTTTTTTTATTATTTTTAAATTATTATAGTGAAATTTTGGTTCGGAAAATATTATAGCCCTATAGACTAATGCGATTATGACACTCATTTTATATTTTATTGATGTATAAGAATTAAAGTTAATAAATCTATCGGTTTTAATTTTGTTTACGATACCAATTTGTTTCAATTGTATTATTAATGTTAATTTGAAGTGTTAAGTCTAACAAATTTAATACTCTTTTCTCATTTTCTAGTTCAAGTGTAAATTTTAGTCAAAACTTACGGCTTACCAAAATTACATAAACCTGGTATTCCTTTAACACCAATAGTAGCTTTGTATTCTAGCCCTACCTACAATCTTTCAAAATACATTTTAAATATTCTTACTAATATCACTTTAAAAGACAAACATAACATCAAAGACTCTTGGATTTTCAAAATCTATTAATAAGTTTAAAATTTTACTTAATTATAAAATGTTTTGTTTAGATATAGTTTCACTTTACACAAGCATACCAACTAACTTAACTTAGTTTTAGAATCAATAAAATTCTTTTGGAAAAAATTCCAATTATTTTTCATACGAACAAACTATGTACTCACAATCTAATGGAGTTGCCATGAGTCATCCTTTATGTAGCACAATAGCAGAACTTGTTTTACAAAAAATGGAAATTTAAAACCTTAAAAAAACTAAAAATTTAATGTATTCTAAGAGATATGTTGATGACATAATAATCATTTCACACAAAAACGGTATACAAAATATACAAAATATTTTTAACAGTCACTATAACAGACTAAAATTTACACTTAAACTAGAAAATGAAAAAAGATTATTAAATTTGTTATACTTAATATTTAAAATTAACATTAATAATGCAATTAAAACAAATTGGTATCGTAAAAAATTAAAAAAAAAATGATTTACTAACTTTAATTCTTATACATCAATAAAATATAAAAAGAGTGCCATACACGCATGAGTCGATAATGCAATAATACTTTCGAAACTAAAATTTCACTATAATAATTTAGAAATAATAGAAACAATGCTTATCAAAAACGAATTTTCTTTAAATTTCATACAAAACCAAATTAAAATAAGAATTAACACTATTAAAACCCAAAAAAATAGAAAACGAAATTCACTTACAACTTAACTGGCTCTAGTATTTAACAATATTTACATACAAAACAAAAAAGAATTAACCCAAAATAATTTTTAACTCTACTTTTTGTTCCAATATTATTTAAAAAATTTGAAATTAAACTTAAAAAACATAATATTAAAACTGCGTTTACTAACCACAACAATTAAAAAACAATTTTATATACTCAAACAAAAATAAAACAAAAACATATACCAATCTAAACTTATATGCCAACTTAATTGCCTAAATTGTAATAAATGTTACATAAGACAAAGAAAACAATATCTACATAAAAAAATAAAACCCTTAAATTCAAGACACTAACTAACGTTAACCTCTTTAAATTGGCAATACTAAAGAAATTTACTACTCTTAACATAATTATGTTAAAGTTTAAAATTTCATTAATACTACTTAATTACAATATGCATTTTACTAAATTTAGAATGGAAAACTTTATAATTCAAACAATTCGTCAATTTTCAATTATGTGGAAAAAAAAATCTTTTATGGTGCGTAGATAAATTTTTTATTTGTTTATTTATCACCGTAACCGTAAACTGTTTAGTTGTATATTTGGGATCCATTTTTAGGTAATACCTTAATTTTCTGTAAGTGGTTGTTTTTCAGTATTTTCCATCTTTCTTTCTTTTGTGGTATACATGCTAACCTAAAATATTAATTTTGTAAATTTTATTTTCAGATAGAATCATAATCCTTTTCTACCTATTTAATCATTGTCCCATTTTCGTTGTAATTGCGGGGTATCTCGGTTATTAGTGAAGGTGAAGGGATGCGATTTTTGCGATACCGTGCTACTTTTTTATGAAACAAAAGATGACGTAATTAGAATTGTCGTAGCCCTCTTCGATTTTCAGAAACAGGGCGTTCTTGAAAAGATTGCATTTACAAGCACCTCTCGTAACTCGGCTATCTGTTGACCTATTAGAAAGATAAAAATTGATCCTAATAGAACTTTTTGTAAATGGGATACCCTGTATATTTTAATGTCATTAAATTGCATATTTTTTCACTTTAAAACTATACTAAAATATGTCAAAACTTTTAAAGCAATTACATTAACATCCCATTTTTGTAGTTGGCTAAAGGTTTTTAGTTGAAAAATAAAAGAATGCGTTATACACATATGCACATTTTAATAAGTACACAAAAATAAAATAAAATTACAAATTAAAAATATTGTTGGAAATAATTACCGTTTTCCAGTAAACAGAAGTCACAAACATTCGTAATTCTGTTTAAAGCATTTAAAATTACAATATTTCTTTCCTCCAAATCTTGTTAAATTTGACGGGTTGCGTTCCGCAGTTTTTCGACGTTGTTATGTCGATTGGCATAAATCTTATTTTTTAAGTAGCCTCATACAAGGAAGTCTAAAATATACAAGTCCAGGACCTAGGGGCCATAAGTACCTATCCAACAATTTGGAAAGGTATTATCAAGATACTTTCTAACAATTCACGCATTATGAACAAGTGCTCCGTCTTGTTGAAATATTATGTTATTTCGGTTAGACAATGGAACTTCATCCAGAATTTCAAGCAGAATATTTTCAAGAATTTGTAGATACCGATTGGCTGCTAGACTACCCTCATAAATGAAATATTTAATTGTGGTACCTAAGATAAAACAAGAGACCCCAAATTCAAATCGCCCTTGTTGCTGATGTTCAAAAAATTATATGATGGTTTTCTTAAGACCAATGCCACGTATTGTGCTGATTGTAAATTTGTACACTGCTTATAAAAGCTTCATGTGACCATATAACTTTTCTACCGTAGTTTCTGTTGCCGAATTTGATTTAAATACCAATTGCAAAAAATAATTCTGCGTTCTACGTCACCAGGGTGTAGACGTTGAACAATTTTAACCTTCTAAAGAAGTAAATTTTAGTTTTAAAATTTGATGTGCTTGAGTTTTCCGACGCCCAATATTTTCGCTAATTTTTGCAAAAAAGGATGCGGAGTTACTGCTACACTTGCTAGAACAGTCATTTCTTGATTTTCTTTGTTTGCTTTACTACAGGTTTTTGATTTGGGTTTCGAAAATGAGCCAAAATTAATGAAGTTTTATTTAATTCTAGAGATTTAATTTAGTATTCAATCAGGTTTGTTTTAATTTATATACTGCGACTCTTAAAATTGCTACCCTAAATTTATTGGTTAGAATTACGCGACTGCGCTATGACAGATTGATACCACACCGATACCACAGAATACTGTGGCGAGACTATTGGGACCCACCTATTTATCAACATTTGCTTTTACGTACAAAATGTGACAAAATTCTGTAACAATACTTCTTTGATTAAGTTTTTTTTTTTGGAATGTCGTGGAAAACATGAGGAAAGCCTTTTTCTACTCTCGCTACGCTCGTGAGACAACTCGAGCTCGAGTGGAAAAAGAATCGCTTTCTTCACTTGTTGGACAATAGTTATTTGTCCAACAAGTGAAAAAGCATTATAGTGAGAGTGGAAAAAGACTTTCCTCATGTGTTAGACACAACATTTTTTCACGACATTCCTCAAAAAAACAACCTAATGAAATAATCTTTCATAGCGCAGCCACGTAATTCTAACCAATAAATGTAGGGTAGCAATTTTTAAGATTCGAAATATAAGATATTAAATTAAACAAACCTGATTGAATACTAAATTAAATTGTTTAACTAAGCACTAGGCGCATATAGTTCTAATAACACATTCTTACATTTTTTTCTCGCTAGTGAGGAAAACCAAATTTGCCTCACTATTTGTACAGAAGAAACGTCCGTTTTCTAAGTATGTCGTGGAAGAAGCACCCACATTAGAATGCAAAACGTCGCCTCCACCAGTAACAAAGTGAGTTGGTTCTTTTTACATTCACCTTCCTTAAAGGGGTCCAGTTGACCTAAAGTACGGTCCTGGGAAATTTATTTTGGCGAAGTTTACGGAAGAAAAATCTTTTCAACATAGAAACCTAAAAAATTGTCACCAAACAATTTTTTGTTTTGGGAATAGTCGCCTGTTTTCTTAATAATTAAATATCAACAAATACGATAATAGCTCTGACTATATATAATACTATTTTAATGTTTACTTTATTGGGATAAAATTAATATATCTTTAGAATATTTTTGTCTGAATTAGGTATTTTCTTGAAATTTTGAGTAAAACCGTTTAAGCAACTATTTATTTACTTATTTATTTATTCTTATGGTACATTATACAAATATTGTATTGTGATGTAAGTGTTATGTATGGTGCCCCAGAAGATCAGTATAAACCTGTATAGTGTGGTAACAAAACCGTGTGCAATAGTGAATTGGTGCGCCTTGGCAAAGCATTTACTTCAAGATTTAGAAAATTACTAAAACCTGAACATGCCAACCCTTACCCACCCTAATATTCACATGTAAAAGTATTTATTCAATGTGTAAACATTATAGAAGGTAAATAAGAACATAAAATATAACAGTACAGCCATTGCATGACGACATATAATGGACCGGTTCAAGCGCCAGTCACGACAATGACGAAAAAATAGTAGGTTAAAGAAATAGCAAAACAAAATAATGGAAAAACATATAATCAAGACAAGAATACAAATATTGCTAAACTTCAGATGTCCTTCAGATTCGTAAGCCATAATATTGCTTCATCCGTTAAATTATGAATGTTTGAAACCCTCCTTTAAACTTCGTTAATTGACAATCCTCTACAATATGTGCAAAGGTCTCTGGTTTGTTTCCACAGTCACAATTTGGATTAGAAATCGCACTCCATGTGAACAACATAGAGTTGCATTTTGAATGGCCTGTTCTTATGCAATTTACATTTGACCAAAGTCCCGGATTTCTATTGTTGGATCATCAATGAGATGTTTATTGAAAACATGAACTCCAGACCATAATTTTTTCCACTCTCCAACTTCAGAAAAGCCGTACTTAAGTAGTCTTGCAACAATATAGGACTTCGAGATTTAAGTCTTTTAGCAGGAGAGTTGTCAATGTCATTCCAAATTGGTAACTTTTTGTTAAGTTGGCATTAGTTATTCCATTCTTGTTTTAAAGCTGATTTTCGTCGAAAGTTCGATGAAATAATATTACAAAGAACAGGAAGCCAATCGAGAAGAGTAGATTTAAGGGTTCCACTGATTATACGCATAGTGCAATTCAACTGGGCATCTATTTTATTTTTGTATGGTAACTATTCAACTAGACAAGAGCACAATATTCTGCTGTAGAATAAACTGATGCCAATGCAGCTGTACAAAGTGTCTTTGCATCTGCTCCCCAAGTTGTTCCAGGTAATTTTTTAATGACATTATATTATAATATATGATAATTGGGATGTTAATTTCGTTATTTTAAAAGTTTGACATACTTAAAAATAGAAAAGATCAAATATTATATATTGTTTTAAAGAAAAAAACAAATGAAATTCAATGACATTAATATATACAGGGTGTTTCATTTAAAAAATTACAGGTTTAGGTCATATCTTAAAAACGGTACCTCAAAAAAATTTGAAGTGCGCATCTTTCATTTCATAAAAAAGTGGCACGGTATTGCGAAAACCGCATTTTTCTGCTTTTACTAATAACCGAGATACCCCACAATTACAACGAAAATGAGACACCCTGTACATTGAAAAAGCAAATTCCATTTTGCGAAACGTACTTTACAAAAAGAATTTCTTATTCTTAATACATTAATACAATGCTGACTGTTGCAACGTTGCAACTACTATTTAATTAAACATTTACTCATCATTAACGTTGTGTAATCTCACCATACCAATTTTACATTTATTTTATTATTTAAAAATAACTCTTTCGGCGCATTAAGTACAGGTTAGACCAATTTCGATAGTATTACGAGGTATTTTAGTAACTATTACTGTTAGAGCAAAATTGTTCACGTAGCAATAGGCCAACTTTTTGAGACAAATTAAACAGCAAAAACAAAAATTTGCTATCTTTTTTCAGTTTTGATGCAGGGATCAAAATTGAATTTTTCAAATTTTGATAGGGTTCCACATCTCATCTGTTGATAAAAATTTAGGAAAAAGTGTAAAGACATTTCTTGTGCAGTTTCTAGCGTAGAATCAAATAGAGTTCTCAATTTTTAACATAAACTTAGTTTTTTTAAATAAAAACCATAGTTGACTTTAATTTCATTAAAATCCTTATTTTGTAATATATAGTTTATAGAGGTTTTTTGGAAAATTACGGAATTACAAGCGAATTTGTTAGTTTGCACTTTTGTTAGTAAGCGATGCAATAATTTAAAACAATGAAACACAGCACATCTGTCAAAACAAAGCAAATTTTTATTTTCGCTGTTTAATTTGTCTTAAAAAGTTGTCTTAATGCTACGTGAACAGTTTTGTTCTAATGGTAATAGTTACCGAAATACCTTGCAATCCCATCGAAATCAGTCTACCCTGTACATCATATTATTTACAATACAATTATTTAGGTTATGAATAACTAATAATAAAACAAAATTTTGTCAATTTTTTTTTTTTTTCAAATTAAACAATTTCCTATTAGCCAAATCAACAAAATTTGTTTTATTATTACTTATTAATAACAGCCGATACTATAAGAAATTGATCCAAACTTCATCGTCTACGTTTTAGGTTATAAGTACAATGATATTATTACCCGTTTAATTATGTTAGCAACACTTACATTTTTAACCCTACATTAGGTCGGACAGTGATAGATGTCATTTTCCACCCTTGAGGAATTAACTTTGCACTCAGGAATTTTGACAGAAGATTGTACGTTAACCCATTATAAATAAAAAAATTCTTCACTAATCGTGCTTTTTATTTCTTTTTATTTACGCCAAAATTACTTAACTTAAAACTTTAGTCGTGAATTCTTTTACACAAAATCATCATCTTAATCTGAGATTTGGTCTTTGTAGAACTCTCAAAAAACCATGGTGGAAAATAGTAAAAATTGTATACATAACAAGTAAAAAAAAAACTCATGCACAAGTAATTATTATTAATCAAATTAATGTGACGCAATTAATCAAAAAAAAAAATGATTATGTCAATTACCTTAAAATTTCGTACACGACACAGCGAATTTTCTTATGCATTGTGTTTGTTTTGTTAGTATTGAACTTCAAAATTTCGTTATGCATTTAATAACTTCATCAGACAGAATGAGGTTTAATAACCTTACTCTTGTACATAAAACGAAACATCTACAATTTACTTCCAAATAGAAAACAGTAAAAAAAATTATATTATTCCAAAATTACAATTTAAGTTCAAAATGATCTACTTTTTATAACTGGTACCGAAAATTATCAATTCTCAAATTTTTTTGACATTTGTTTTAAAAACGGTAACGATAATATCCGTTTAATTCTGTCTTTTTTTTTTAATCTAATATTGCGGGACCTCTCCACTATGCTACCGCTAGTACTACATCCGTACAAAAATTATGCATTTCGTCACTGGTTATACAAATAACTATTGTTACTTAGGGTCATAGTAACACGCTACAATTTACAAAAAAATTATTATCCCTGATTGCTCACGAGGGGGTTAATTCAAGATTTAGTATAAATTTAGTTTGGAAACCAAATGGTTTTTGTTCCAATTAGTTCAGCACTATCACGTTATACCTTTAATTTATGGTACAGCTATAGGTTCGCTTAAGAAAACTTTCGTAAAACTTAGTTAAGACAACAATTTTTCATAAACCAAGTTCACCCTAAACTTGATTTAAAGAATCGAGCGTAAAACTATTATTAAAATAATTGATATCAATAATATTTTTAAAAAATGGTGTTAGAAAACAGTATTAAAAAACGCATTCAAAAATAAAAATTGAAGTGCACTTTTACGCAAACAACATTAATAAAAATAAGTTAATACTTATTAAATGTAATATTAATCAATAATAAAATAATAATAAATAATTTTGTTTCTTTAATTTTATTTTAGAACTTGAAGAAATATTCAGTTAGTCATGCCATTCTGTTATAAATTTACACCAAAACTAAAATATATCTATGTTTACCTTCATACAAAAATATTTTGAAGTTTTTAGTAGACAGTAACAGTTACGAACATTAACTTTAGATGGAAAAAATAACACTTAAAATACCTACTGATAAAGCTTGTTAATCCAAAAATAACAATTGCTAACCTACCTATGACACCGATTAATGAAGAAAAAACAACATAATAATTATTAACTCTCTACTAGACTGTAATGAAAAAAAGTCAAAAAAACTGATGTGCTCAATCTTAATGTCAGAAAGACATTTTTTTGCAAGTCTCACAATCCTGCCTTACAATGTTGCAAACCATTTTTTTGTTTGATGTAGTAAAAACAGTAAATAAATTGCAATCTGAAGCAATAATTAAACTAAAAGCTGATACAAAAAAAATCTAAACAACTAATAATAAATACAAATATTTTAATACTTATTGCAATAGTGACTGATATTATAATTCAACTTAAACGATTTTTCAATAAATATCGTATAAATATTCTTCAGCTGAACATTATAGATTTTGTGGTTACATTTTAAATTGGATTTATTTTTAATTTAAACTTTAAACGAAACGTAAATTTCCTAATTCTTTTAATTTATTGTATTAATTACAGTAAATGCAATTAATGAAAATAAAATTTAAAAACTTATACAATTATTGTTAATTCTTTACTGGTATGTAGTAGCAAGAAGTAAAAAAAAGATGTTTGATTCTTAAAGACTACAAGAATTTTTTTAACCATCAAGATTCTAGTAACCTTTACTTTACAATAAACAAAACTTTTTGTTCAAATGTTGTAGACTAATTTGTGTCAAATACATTTTTATAAATAATTTGATTGCAATCAGTAGTTTCATTTACTTACTTTTTAAATCAAATCAGTGTTTTAATCTAAAGTAACAAATTTATTACACTTATTTAAAAAAGCATCTTAAATTTTTCAAATTCCAAAAGAAATATTTAACCGGGATTAAATAAGAAGTTGCAATCTAGGTACACTAATTGTAAGCGCGCAGAAGTTAAACTTTAATCAAAAAGATAATTTATTAATTTTTTATAAACATTGGAATAAAATGATTATTTTTAAAATAATTAACTTTACACTCACCTACTATAAAAGTTTTGAATTCGTATAAACTTTTTCAAAAAGTTCACAGATGCACTTAAAAACACAAAAAATATTAAACTATCGCGCGTAGTTGTTGTAAAATTTTTGGTGGGTAACTAATAAAATTTAAAATATTTTAGTGATTGACGGAAACCGGAAACGGTATTGTGTGTGATTCGTAACTGCGAAAGCGCAGAATACTGTCATAAGGAAAGCTTCAAATGGAAGAGGAAAATATTCCAAAGCTGTTTGCGCTCGCGCATTCCTCTCAAAGCTATGATTTAATAAAAAAATTTGATTTATTTTATATTAATCGTAGTTATTTCGTTTAGTCAACTTAAACTGTTCAATGTCTGTTTTGTTTATACGACGAGGTACGTTTGTTTAAAGGAATTCATGGCGTGTAGCCAAAATTAACAACGCCATTCAGATAAAATTTTTAGTATTATTTATGTTCTTAAACAATATATTTTAGTATAAAGTATAGCATTAGCAATCATTAAGGTAATAATTTTCAAACTAAACAAATAAAGTATACAATAGTTGTTTGTTTAGGTAAAGAGTATGTAAATTAAACTTTAATATTTTATTGTAATTGCGCTTTAAAGTATAAATTTTAATCACGTAAGTACACAATAATTATTCCTCAAATCTTGTTGCAACAATTTACACAAATTAGTTAATTTCAAGGGAACTAAAATAAGAGAAGCACGTTTCTTAGCCATTAGTTAGGTTTCTCATCAATAAATAAACCCTTTAAGCTTTTGAAAAATTGCTTTGATTGAAAAATAAGTTTGATTAATCAAAGAATATTGCAAACTGAGGAGCAATTTGTACAAACTTTAAATTCAGTAGCATTAAGTAATGAATTCTCTACGAATAAATCTGAGCAAAGAAAATTTATCATAAAATGATCAATGTAGTACCTATTAGTAATTTTAAACATATCTGAGATACGTTCCTACTTATTGGAGTGAGGCTAATGATTATTTTTAAATTTGCATAAAAAAATTTCTTCCTAAAACTAACACATTTTATAAATTTGAAAAATTGAATTACCGTTCATCCACATACAGGATGTCTAAATACATAGCCGAAAACATATACGTAGAGGAAAAAAAGTAATCTACTGACACACCGTTAATTATGTATTATTAAAGAATGGATTATGTGTACTACAAAATATGTAGCACTTTTTCTATAATACACAGGGTGTCTCCAACATCTTTAGTCAAAATTAGATATATTCAGTTGACGCGAAACTGAACTTTTAAAAACCATTTTTTTATTTTAAAAAAACGTACATTTCAAGGCAAGAAACCAAATGTTCAAAAATTCATAGTTCATGTGAACTACTTTTATTTTCTTGAGACGAAGAACTGCTTGGTAAGGTCCTAGCTTCCAGTCTCGTTGAACAACACACTCCAAAAATACTTGAAAGAGATAGACAAATTGTCATGTCTGCATTGAGACTGGTGGTCTCAATTTTGAAAGAATGCTATAATCTGTAAGATGTTACTATTGTTTTCTAATGTTGCGGTAATGTCTTTCTATGGAATGTACATTGTTTTCGCAATAATAAATAACTATAATAGAATTTTATGTGCTCATGAACCGTTTGTCATCGATTTATCCGATGCTTTTTCCCATTTTATTAAAGATTAATTTAAATTGAGTTCAAATATATTGCTATGGGAAAAACTATCGATAAAATGTAAGTCATCAATTATTAATTTAGAATGTAACTACTTGCGAATACTGTAGCCCAGGCGTAAGATGCTAAGTAGGGAATTTTTATTCTACTTTTAGAACATATGAAAGGTATTGCAATAAGTTGTGAAAAGTAACTAAATTATGATTTGTTTAAAACTGTTTGTTTTACTCATGAATTCGTTTGTACGTTAATTCTAATTACCTTTTATAAGGAGATGAACGATTCTAAACGACCATTTCTTGACGATGTTGTTTTTTAATATATTAATTTAGTTTGATTCTGATGTGTGTATTTTAAACAGCCAATTTTATTGATTTTTTGTGTTTTTCTGTGTCATTTGACAAACGAAGTCATGGCACTATTTAATTATTATTTGTCACATAAAAATTGAAATATAATGACACATCTTGTTGCAGTCTTTATTTGAGTTGGTTAGTATTTTGATTTATTGACATTTTACGTGTTATGCCTTTGCGATTTGTGTGTTATTTGTGTATGTTTCTCAATGTACTTTTCAGGTTTTCCTTTGTAAGCAGATTATGCAGAAATTAGTTATTAAATATTATTGTGATTTGTATTTGAGTTTTATTTTAACTTATTGGATTATAATACATTGTCCAAAAGCAGATCAATTTTCATTCAATCCGAATCTATCTAAATTTCGTAGAGTAATTAAAATAATCATAAAGTAGGATCCTTTCTATATTATTTGTTTGACGATCATCATTTTCTTTTCGTTAAGGCCGAACATTTTAACTTTATTTTTTGAATGGGTTACTGACTTCTAATTTGTGTACTATGACATAGATTGTCACCTTTGATAGTCGTGTCTTGCTCTAAAATTTTGTCATAGTACGTTTTTGAAATAAAACTATGCGTTTCCGGTCACAGGTGTTTGGTGTCAACTATTATATATCTAATTTTGACCAACGAAGTTAGAGACATTCAGTATAATTGCACCAAATTGACATAAATGTAGATACAACAACATAAATATTATAAACAGAAGCTATAATCTATAAAACTTAAAAATGATGTAATAATAGTTATTTATGTATTAAAGCACCAAAGTTTGATTTTCATAATAAATGTGTTTTAGTTGCAGAGGCGATATCCGAGGCAAATAAAACACGTAAGTCATGAGAAAAGAACTTTAGTGCCGAGGTACATATTACCTATTTTTTCCGAAATCCCAAAATTTGAACAAAACCTGACAGTTTTATAACGTTGGCTGTTTCCTTTTTTTACATCAAATGTTTCCATCGCGCATGCGCGATTCTAAAATTTACATTCATTTTACACATCTCTACCGGTGATAATGTGATCTTAAAAATCATCTTTAATAAATTACTTTAGTGCCGATTTTATTTACTTTACTGTCGATTTTTTGTACTTTTAGTGACGATTTTGGAAAAACATATTTACGTAATTATTTATTTATAGGTATATTGATATCTCTTATTTTTAAGACTGTTACTAAGTTTCTTTAATTAGATCGCCAACTTTTGGTTTGACCACTTGATACGATTTTTTATACAAATCAACTCCAACAAGTTCATGCATTGTTTTTTAAATTTTTAATGATTTTTGAATAAACAAATAATCAAATTGCATAAAAATCAAATTTTTTAAAAATAAATATAGTATTTTTTTGATGAGTAGACGAATTTAAACTACAACTTATACTAATAAACAAAATGAAATGGTTGTTTGTAATTTATAAAGTAAAAATGGTTTTAAATATAGCTTTTAGGAAGAGTGGCATAAGTTATTTTGAAATTTTGCTGTCAATACTTTTACTTTCACGCATACCTAGAGAGAAAGATATTGTAATGGCGCCTTTTAAAAAATGTATGTAATTGCTATTACCTAAAACCAAACCATTTAATTCAAATTTCATAGTTGTCTAGAGATTCCTAAAGGTACTTTTTTCAATTTTTACTAAAATTGAGGGTTTAAATTAGAAAAATTGATTTTCTTTAAAATGGCTTTAACGATTTTTTCTTAAAATTTGCACACGTATACTAGATTACAATCTTTACAAAAAACTATCGTTGCTTTTCCAAAACAACTGAATTAAGAGATACTTTAATTATCAAACTTTTAGTTTTTTCAAAAACGACTCAAACAAATTTTCTCAAAATTAGATCTTTGGACAATAAATTACGCTATAAGTAGAATGAATTTTTGGTTATCGACAGGTTCCTCAAAATCACTTTTTTTTCTATTTTTAATCCGTAAAAAATATGGATGTAAAATTAAAAAATCGATTTTCTTAAAAACGGCTATAAGAAATTTGTTTTAAATTTTGTAATGTTATTGAAATAGTTTTTTTTTTTGATATATTAGTTTAATTCGATTCGAATGGGTGTATTTTAGATGACCGAGTAACAGCCGTTCGTTGACTTAATTGTCCTACCTGGTTTGGTAAAGGTGGTGTCTTTATCTCTCTCCTCGACTTCACACCAAACTTTAACTATGATATTTCTATTTTATTTGTTTGACGATAATTATTTTTAAGTTAAATTAGTTAAATTAAAAAAATCGATTTTTTCGAAAAACGGCTACAACGAATTTCTTTAAAATTTATCACATGTATAACATTGCACTGTTTACAAAATAGCTATTGTTTTATGATAGGTTACCATTTCCCACTATTTGCTGAGGTAATATCGGGTCAATGAAACATTGTACCTTTTTTAATCGACGTTTTGACTGAAATGAGTCCAGTTTTTTCAAGATTTCAGAGGAAAGTTCCTCTTTAGGCCAAGTTATCTAACTTTTTAGTAGTTGTCATTAAGTTGTAAAAATATAAAATTCAATTGTAAAATAACACACAGCGTATAGTTACAACAAGAATGAAGGAGTTTTTACCATCAATCAAGCTATTGTTTTTTTAAAAACGACTGAAACTGATTTCTTTAAAACTAGTTTTTTGATTAATAAATTACGGTAATATTCAATAAATTATGTTGTTAACAATATCACGATATCGTTTTTTTTTCGGAATAATTCATTCGTGGTGAAATAACTGTAGGGTAAATGTTTTTCAAAGTGGAATTGAAATTACCAGTACATTGTTTAAAAATGTGTATTATTATTGCGAGAAAGTTAGTGGGTCACCGTCCCATTTGTTTTATTTGGATTAATGCCAGAAAACGCTGGTTATATTTTGGCAAAATCAATTTTTCAAAAATAATCTAAGAAATTATCGTTTATTTATTCGACCTCATTTATGAAAATAGTACAATTTTGAGAGGACTTTTATTGTAGATTTACTTTTCTGATCTTATCTATGAAAGGAGGAATAAGTATTCTTCTGGTTTGCACATTTAAAGTTAAATTATTTAAAATTTTCATTTCTTTCTGGTCATTTTTCAAAGTGAATGTGAGGAAAAGATTGATCAATTTTTAATTAAAAATAATGTTAATTTACACAACAAAAGTGTGACGGTAATTTTATTATCGCAGTTTCTTTTGAATTATTTTTCGGAATTTTCCTTATCATCCCGTGGCTACAGACAACCAAATGACTTGGATACCTTGAGCGACCTTGTTGACATTTCTACCCACCAGTAACTAGAGTATTCATTTCCGTTATGAAAGATATCGAGTTCAGACACATATGTGTGGTTTTTCTAATTAATTCGCCAAAACATTATTATTATGGTTGTTAGGTATGTCCGCGTAAAATTTTTAAACATATTTTAGGATATTTGTTTAATCTGGCAACGTTTAGAAAACCCCATAAATGAGTGTTATATCAATAATTTAGCAAGTGTCTATATCGTCATTTTGTAAATTTTAGAACTTTTTCTGTGGGGTGAATAATAACTTTCTTTCACCAATTTCTCTATTAAAGAATGAAAATATTTGTCTATTACCGAGTTATGTACACTCTATAAACTTCAACGTTGGAAATTAAATAAAATTTGATTAGGATGTATGAACCTTTGACCTGGTGCCTTTTTCGACACCGATACTTGGGTCATCACAACAGATTATTAGTCCAGTCTTATATACCTAGTGATGATAAGCATTCGTTCCTGTAAAACTGCCGCCGATATACTTCAGATAAGTTTAGATTTCAGTTTGTCCTTATTCATTGTACGGTGAAATGACATTATCTTTAAAACGCGCTTTTGAGTATGTAACAAATAAACATCTTGTTTACCATTTGTAAACTTAAAGGCCTTTGTAGTCGACGAATCATTTCTTTATTTTTGTATGGTGTATGTATAATACATAAATTCTGCCCGCTTGATTAGGGTGAAATATTTTAAATTACAATAACTTATTAGTATATTGTGTGTCGCTGGGTGTGGTCATTTAGCTTTGCGTCAGACGCTTAAATAAACTCGTGGCATCTATTCTCAATTACAATTTTATCTTATCATACTGTGATTAATGTATTAACTGTACTAATTTATTTTAAAATTGTTGGTGTCTCGCCTAGCTTTGATGACTATTGTCAAAATAAATTTTCTAGTCTTTCTACTACAAGTTTGTTTTGCTTTTCTTAAGTCCTACTGCTTAAGGATAATTACTAAGTTCAGGTATGTAGCGATCGCTGTGCTTTAGAAACCTTCAATTATGTTCTTCACTCTGACACCGAGCTAGGGGTAGGTTTCTCAGCGACTTTTTCAGTATAAAAGATTTTTTGTATATTTTATTTAATACCTAAACAAAAACATGTATCAAAAATATTCAGTAAATGTAAAACTAGGCGAGGCAGTGATAAGTGAAATAATCTGTTAAAGCCCTCCCTTATGAACACTATTTACAGGAGGTTAATGAGGTCTTCAAGGCATGTTTTCTTTAGTCATCGTACTGGTGGATAGTAAGTGAAAAGTTGATGAATTAATAGATTGCTGTATCCATCTAACTTTTTGGTGGCAATTTATTTCAAATATTTTCATTTCATTGGCAACAAATAGGACGTGTGGGTCTTAGTGGATTGTTAGATTGGTTACGAAACAAGTGTGTCAACTATAGTGTAGAGAGTTTTGACTAAAACTGTTGAAATGTTTTTATTCTGGTCGGCTTGTATACCAAACGTTTAAATTAGTTTCAGCGTTTGTAGAGTAACAGGTTGTTTTGGATCTATGACTTTGACTTTCTACAAAGTAGCCAATACTTTTAAGATTTAACTGTTTGAGCTTAGTTTTTATGAGTTTATTCCATGTGAGTCGCTAATTTAATTTTTAATTTTAACAGATGGACAATCACTGTTTTCCTAGCGAATATTACTTGGGCTGAGATTATCTGATTAACTTTTATTCGCTGTTTATTTAAGCATGTGCTGATTAGATTAAAGTGTTGTTGGGGTGGAGGGGGGGGATAAAACTGCAGTTGGGGGTGGGCGGTATTGAACCTCCATAAATACGGTAATACTTCTGATCTTGTTTTATTTGACGATACATCTTCTCGATATCGGCGGTAAAGACAATGTAGTGTTGTCGCCATCGATGGAGTATGTCAGCTAGGTCTTGTTGCAACCTTGGACCGGTCAACATTGTTTCGTTCAGGCTAATGTTGTTTGATGTTTTAGATGACGCATTGAGGACCACCCTTAGTTTAGTTGTTGTGTTATCCTCCTTAACTACTGGTTGGTGTGGAATGTAATATTTTGCTACTTTGTCTTGTGGTTTTGTTTTCTTCATGTGTCCGAGTGTTATGTATTCTTTAATAAAATAGTTGTATTGTGCTCTTAGTTGTGGATCTCTTGCAAACCTTTTTTTAGTTGGATTAATCTTGCTACAGCACGTTGTCTTGATTTTCCAAGCTGGGTTTGTTGTGGTTTAAAGGGAATGCTTACTGTATATGTTCCATTGTTTCTTTGAACTGTTTTGTCGAAGTGATTTTTACATATTTTGTCTTCTTCTAATATATTTGTTGGTTTGTCAGTTTCTTCAATTTGCCCAAATTTTGTCAGCTGTTTGTCTTCTTCCGTACGGTTAATTATGCTAAATACCTTGAGGGATTCGTAGGATATATGCTTCATGTTTCCTGATATTATCCTACCTAGTTTCGTTTGTTGTCCTAGTAGCCCATTTTCTGCCTTGTTTATTCTTTCTAGGATGATTTCTCCATATTCTTTGGCTCCTATTATAGCATCAATTGGTCCTGGTATATTAAATGTTGGATCTGCTAAAATTTTGTTCTCCCATTGATCTTGATTTTGGAATTTGAGTTTCTTTGAGGGCATCGCTGATGTTAGTTTCGACAGCACTAGAAGTCTACATTTTTGAGAAGGTGCTGGGGGAAACGTGATTTAATGGTCGTTGATACCTTCCATCGTGTTGTTCTTGGCATACCTCCTTTTCCGGTAACCTCGGCACTAATTTTTGTCTAGGTAAACTAAGTAGTTGAGCAGCTTCCTCGGTTATTAATGATACTTGAGATCCTGGATCCACTAATACTAGAAGATACTCAAGTGTTCCTGATGCGGATGTCGCTTGTATTAATGCTGTTGCCAGCAAGGTTATGTTATTTTGTTGATTTTGTATGTGGTTAGCAGTTGCTCTTGTCGGTTGGTTGCTGACCGATGTGTTGGTCTGAAGATCATTGGTAATGGTCTTGGTTGCTTGTGTATGAGGGTATGATGTGAGCATCCACAGGTTTGACATCGTTTTTGGCTGTGGCACTTTTGTTGAGATGGATGCGTCAGGCAATTATAGCAAATTTTTTTATTGTTTATTATGGAAATTCTTTCGGCTATTGGTAGTGACTTAAATTTTGCACAATGCCACATGTCATCTTGGTTACAGCAAGGACACTTTGTGCTAATAGTAGATTGACGAGTGGACTTATTAGCAATGAATGGATTTTGGATGTTGTTTCCAATGGTTTCCAGCGATCGAAATCTTCGTTCTAAAAACTTCATAAGATCTTGGAAACTTTGAAGTTCATGGCGATTTTCCAAAGTTTGTTCATATATCTTGTTCGTTTTGTTGTCCCATTTTTGTACGATAATGCGGGTGAGTAGTGGGCTCCAAGATGACGTTTCAATATCTAGGTTTTGATGGCCTCAAGACATTCATTCGTTGAATCGTACAGTTTTTTGAGAGCGTATGATGATTCTTTCTGGACAACTGGCATATTCAATAGTTTGTCTATTAATTTGGAGATAATTAATAGAGTATTTTAGAAAAGGTTCTTCAATATATCCCATGCAGTAGTGTAGTTTCCTTCGGTGATTTGAAGGTTCTGTATTATGGCTCCAGCTTCTCCTTTTGTGTGTGATTTTAGGTATTGCATTTTCTCAGTATTAGTCAAAATTGAATTAGTATGAATAACTTTGAGAAATATGTCGTAAAAGTAGGCCATTCTTCATAATTACCATTAAATGTGGAAGCGTTATCTTGGGAAGCATAACGTTTGGAGTGGATTGACGGGTTGTGGCTCTTACTTTTGTTCCAGAATTTCTATAGTCTTCTTAAGTTTCTCAAAGGAGTTTTCCATGAAATAGTTCTCTTGGAAGTTATCTTCATTGACCATGATGTCTTCGTGTAAAGTTTGAATTGCTTCCCATTCTTTGTTTATCTTGTTTTGCAAAAATTCGTAGCGATAATTTTGTTTGTCTTCCATCATTTCTTGAGTTATTTGAATTATAGTATTGTACAAAGTGTTCATTTTCCATTCTTGCTTTTTCACACGCTTGGCTTGCTCCGGATCTCTTCCAATTGGTGGATGTGCTTTTTCTGATTTTGTTGATTCTTCTTCAGGTTTCTGCTTTTCATTGGCTTTAGGGCACGTGTTGAGGTAAGTTTTGGCTTCTTCGTATAATGTTGTAATTTGTTGGAAGTATTGGGTGGTAAAGTAAGTATGCTGCGGCATTTCGAGTGATATTATGACATCGTTGTTGTGTTGTGCTGTATTCCATCAATTTTCCAAGTTTGATAGGCGGGTTAAGATGTAAATTTGTGTTTTCTTGATGTTGAATCCTTTTTGTTGTTGTTATGGAGTTTTAAAATTTCTTGACCTAGCTGTTCTTGCTGTCGAACGAGTGCGTTGATCTTTTCCATTTTGATTATTGTAGTTTTTTCTTGTGTTTACTTCTTTTAACTGGTGGTTGTAGATTTTAGTTGGTTGTTGGCGTTTTCTTGGCCGGTGGTTGTGGATTGTAGTTAGTTGTCGGCGTCTTCTTGGCC
This sequence comes from Abscondita cerata, assembly GCA_030710515.1. Lineage (NCBI taxonomy): Eukaryota > Metazoa > Arthropoda > Insecta > Coleoptera > Lampyridae > Abscondita > Abscondita cerata. Next base: position 81,427 of record JALBCR010000256.1, read on the forward strand.
GGTGGTTGTGTAGTAGTTAATTGTCGACGTCTTCTTAGCCGTTGTTGTAAATTTTAACTCGAAGAAATGTAAAAGCACGTTGATTAGAGTGTACTTTTACTGTAGACACCTACCCCGGTAAGCAATATTTCAACAATATTAGCTTCTGTGATAGCTGCCAAATGATCAAACTGGTATAATAGAATGATGCTTTATTTAACTTTTAATTAAGTATTTATACCTTTTAGATTGTGCATTAAGCAGTTTACTTACATTAAGCGGTTTACTTATTGTTACAGTAACACATTATGAAATTATGTTAATGCACTGTTAAGTATTAAATATAAATTTCTGCAATTTTGCTTACGAATTATTTGTACCAATTTATAGCAATGCGTTGAGCAATTTATGTTTAATTATTTTAAACAGTGTGGTTAAGTGACTTTTTTAATCTGAACAAGATTTAGGGTAAGTGTTAAAATATGTCTGTATCGTGACGAATTATTTAAAGAAACAGTTTCTCAATTAATTGGCTCATAATAAACAAAGGTTTATTGCCCACACAAAGTCACACTTTCTGGTTCCTTCAGGGTTTGGTTCAGCTTTTGAATTTTAAATTAACTTTGGCGGGGAGTGAACGGTTTTATTGGAAGTGAAATTTGGCGCGGGATGTCAAAAAGTTGTTTCTATTTTGTTATCTCCATGGCTTGCCGTTGCTTTGAATGAATGTTCTGCAAAAAGAGTTGCTTTATCAAGATTAGATCATGCTCATGTTTTATTTGCTCTTCTGTAGATTGTTTGAGTGCTTGAGGTCTTTCAAAGTTTCTTGTGGCTCTCCAGATTGAATAGTCCTTTTGTTTCAGGTTGGATAGTTCTAAGTTATTATTTGGAGTTTTTCTTAATATATTATGAATTTTATGCGTTATACGATTGTAGATAACAATATTATGTGCCCCTACCACTTTTCTCTAGTTTTCCTTTTTTTGCAATTAAATCTTTAACTATTAGACTAGTAGGTTTCTCATAATCTTGTTTGATAAAAGTTGACTCCCAGACGTCGTTTTGGATTAAATTGGTGAGATCATAAGTCGCTTCTTCTAGTTCATTAGGACTCTTTATTTGTAGTTTTAGCATTTGTGTTGTCTTTTAAGTATTTTTAAAAAGTGTCTAGTTTGTATCGTCTCTAGTTTGCGGTTGAGTAATTTTTAATAGTCTATTATGACTAGCGAGTGGTCTGACGACAGGTCTTGCTTCTACCTTACGGAATTGATAGGTATACTATGTAATTAGTTATTCTTGAACCCCAATATGTGTGCTTAAAATTCTAGTCGCCACCCGCAAGAAATTAACTGCCCCAGAGAAGAGAAAAAACTATTATATTGGTGGTATTGGTGGTTGTAGTTTTGTACACGCTTTGGTATCATGGTCATCTACATATTTGACACACTTGTAGTGTCTCAGCCATTAAGGTCTGTAATTGCCGTAATTTTGGCAACTTGAGCATTGTATGATGTCTCTTCTTTTATGCGGAGCTTCAACAGTTATTTTAAAGTTGCAAAAAAATTATATCGTAATATTTTTTATCGTTCGGGTTAGATTTCTAGTGGTGGGTTTTTGAAATTAAGTTTGGTCATAACTTAAGTTAGTTACATATCAGCAAGTATGCGTTAAGATTGCCAGTATTAATTGAAATTAAAAAATTCCATAATTTAAGTATTTAATCGATGCACTTTAATTAAAATCAGCAACAAGGCGTTTGATTCTTTACCTTCTCCTTTACCTTCCAAGGATCAAACTTACACTTTGTTAAAGATTAAATTAAATGGACTTTTATTGACAGGTAGAGTATTTCAGAAGGTAATCGGATTAATTTTTTGCTTATGTTTATATTTATTAATTTGTCTGAGCTGGTCTATGAAAAAGAATACATTTTAATTAGACTTTCATTGGCAGGTAGGAAACATTTTTCATTTTTAATTTAATAATAGAGAATGTCGGTATCGCCACATCATTAAAATTATCATATAGAAATCCAGAAATTAAAGTAAAAAACATTTTAACGCGACGATGATGAATTTACAGCTGACATAAGATTATCTACAGATTATTTTTTATAGTTTTTTGCCAATTAAATGTATCTTTTTAATAATAGTACAGTGGGAGTAAAGTGATACGTTTACGCCTGGGCAAAATGGTTACTACAAACACAACATGTAAATAGCCTTCTATTATTTGGCAGATTTTCGGATATCTTATCAGATAAAAGTTCTAATACAAAAAAATATTTTAACGACTGCAATAGTCCGAGAGAAGCGTCGATTGATTTCGACAAGAGTTTTATTGACAGGTAGAGGACATACATAAATCTAAACTATGTCTTTACCTCAGACTGGACTAATTTTGAAAAAACTAGGCATAGTTTAAGCTATTTTTTATTGTTATTATATTTTATTTGAATGTTTGAGACAAAGATCAAAGGATCTGCTAGTTTAGTTATAACACACATTTTAAATAGCATTTAAAATTTTTTTGTGTATAAACATCTAAAAATTCTAATCAATTTAGAGATATAAAAATGTTTAATTGTGTTAATTTTTATAGAAAGTGAATAATGGAAAAAATAACTGGCATTAGTACATAACATATTAACTTGTAAACAGAAATGTGATACTTTATTCCCAATCGCTACACTTAAGTTTTTAAAATTTTTTAAATTTAATAAAGTATTTAGGTAAACAATTAAGGAAATGAAATATGTGTTTAAATTTTTCATATTAACTCAATGGTGCTATTCTTCCCTTGATTACTTTTATGGAAATACACTCCGTGTAATTATCTCCAATAAAATGCGTTTTTTTCATGGATTAATGTTAAAACAAACTAAGCAACAGATTTTTAGTTGCTGAAAGGAATTGGAAATTTGATGAATATTAAAGTCTATCAAATTAATTTTCTTTAAAGAAATTTTATTGGTGCTCATAAGAACAGCCATTTCAGTTTCGGAATGTGATAAATCCGACTTAATTAAATTCGATTTTATTGATATAATTTAATTTACCAACTAATATAGCATAAGATTTACTTAAATAAATTGGTAGATACACCTTCATATTTACGAGTTTCGTTATTTTTTACTTTATGTTTATTACACATCACAACGTTCATTTAACTATTTGTCTTACACGAAAGGAATACTAGAGTGTGTATGTATATTTATTTGTAGTATATTATTCTGATTAAGGTTATATACATTAACAAAAAAAATATTTTTTAAATGAATAATAAATGCGGTATAAGAAGTCTAGACCAAAAGTATATATTGTGTAAGAAAATAACAGTATCAATTTAATCAGCTTAAGTATTTAACTTTTAATATTAAAATATCTTAACTTTGATCTGCTTCACATTCAAAACCAGATCTAATACAGACTTGTTTTGGAATATAATTAGGTAGCACATTCATAAGATTGTATAGGTTTTCTTTTTTCCTTTAATTTCATGATAGAGCTTACAAAGAAATTTAATATAAGGGTATTTTTTGATAAAATAAAACTGTAAATAAGGACTGAGGGCGAAAAAACATTAACATTGAAAAACTTGCATAACTTTTAAACCGCTAAATAAATTTTCAAAAAATTTAGTTTTGGATAGATTATTATTATATAAAAATTAAGAAAAAACAAAAATCAATCAGACTTATCGTCATAAAAAATTTTGAGCTTATCGGGAATGGTCTCCATCATGGCTTTTATGGTGGTGCTCGACACTTTCTTGGTCACTACGGTCCACATTTTTCTAAAACTTTCAATCGATTTTATAAAGCCTTTTTTGTCTGACTCCCCGGGTACAAAATCGACATGATTCTCTTCGTACCAATTTTTGTTTGCTTATGTAATGGCACGAGGCTAAATCCGACAAAAGAATATGGATCCCTTATGTTTGCTCAGAAAGAGGCCGCAATCTTTTGAAGACACTCCTTCGTGTAAATATCAGAGTTAATTGTTCCATTGCCATGAAAGATTGGCTTCTTTCACCGCAGCTACTAAGTCGCCTGCCATGACGAGATGATTTTTTGGAAACTTGGACTTTACTTCAGATCTAAACTTCTCCGGAACATTTCCTCGTCCACAGACAACACAAAACTTCTGACCGGGAAGTTGAGAGAAATCGGCGAGGACGTAGAGTCTCATCATCCATCACGCAACATTGACGTTTTTGGAAAAAAATATACCATCAATTTTCTGGCTCGTTTCTTGGCTTCAACGTTTTTCTCCGCATTACAATCTGGAGTTGTTTAAACTTTGTAGGACTTCAAATCCACTCTTTTTTTTAATTTTAATTTAATTTTAAAATCGACTTTTGCAGCTAATTTCCGGTTCGATATTACCGAAGTGTTAACCATCGCAGATACTGCCTTTGCATCTTTTTTGGTGAATGAACCCCTTCCTCAGTACATCCACTTTCTGCCGTTTCCGTGTTATAGTAAAGTCTTCCTTGTACCGCTTGATGACTTTTACTGCCACTTGCCTGCAAACTTTTGCCTCCTTTGCAATGCGAACGACTGACCATTGTAGATTCTCAACAAATTTTTTTAATGATTAATCTATCTACTCCCACTACTTTTACCATTGTAAACACAATTTGACTTAAATAAAAATAAAGATTTGACGACATATTCTGACAACTATTTCAAAGCCTACTATATCAAAATTTTGTAAAAAAATTATATGGTATAAAAAGTTATGCAAGTTTTTCAATGTTTATTATTATTTAAACACACTTTCCACAGGTAAACCTTTTTTTTTGCAAAAGCCTATATTCTTTGTTCTAAGAGATTAGTGAAACTGCCCTGCAGGTATTGGCTGAACTGAATAATATGTATCTTTTTGAAAAGAAGTTGGTAGGAACATAATTTTTAAGGAACTTTAATCACATTTTTATTTTGAAAAGGAGTCGATAATAATTTCTATGTAAAAAATATATTTAAAGATGAAAACCTTAAGAACAAGGAGATGCTGCCAAAACGGAAGCAATTTTACAAAAGCCATTGTTCTCCCAGATATTATAAATGCACGTAATCAAAAAAAAATAATAATAATAATAAACGAAACTAAAATATTCGAAGTTAAGACTGTATACTATTGGCGCGGAGTAATAAATCATAATTACTTGAAATAATTCTTTATTTTCTTGTGAAAGCAGTACTTCTACGGTTAAGTAAAAACCAATAAATTCTAAGCAAAATACGATCATTGTGCCGCTCTTGCAGCATATCAACCCATTTAGGGTCTAAGATACAAGGTAGTTTAATTTGTGTAAACACTTTTACCATCAGCCCAGGTACTGATGAAACGAGAATCATAGCTGTAGATGTGGGTATTATACCAAGATACAAAATAATGGTATATAACTAATAAGAAGTAAAATTGTAATAAATAACATAAAATAATATATATAAAAAAATAAAATATAAAAATAAAATACCTTTACATCAATTTAATAACAGATAACGTCGTACTTTTTACAATTACAATTAATTTGCAGTTCCTTTGCTAAAAAAAGTAACATAATAATACATATCAAGGTAGAATTTACACTATTATAATATATTTACCTACTAAAAATATGATTTTCCAAACGTATCAGGTACCTACGCCACTGCAATACGGGAAATTCGATAAATTCTGACAGGTTTTATTACTCCGCGCCAATAGTATACTGAGTATAGTAACACGTGATACATGATTTTACCTTTTTTTACTAAAACAGTTTTGATATAAGTAGTTATTTATGTAACCACTGACAAAACGCATGATTTTAATAATGAATGTGATAATTGTGGACGAGCGTGAGAGGCTTGCAATATCATAAATTAAGTCGGCTATATCGTACCACTTTTAGAGTTTTACGTCCACTGGGTCTCATATTTTACACAGAATCCGTAATAAAAAATACGATTGAACACTTTGTATTTATTTATAAATATAACAAAACTTTAGTATCTTATAACGATAACAACATATTAAAAAAATATTTTGCACAATGATGCAAAAGGTACGATTCACCAACTCGTTCGGTAAATCGTACCCAGAGATAACTAAATCGATACCTTATGGGTTTTATATAAGAATGAGTTATTGTTTTTAATGTCATCTATTTTGCAACCACTACAAATATATTTTTGCACCTTTGCGTACTCAAGAGCAAATTTCATAGGCCCAGCGTTTGCATTTTTGCATTGTAACATATTTTCAATTACTTTTTTCTTCACCAAATAATGCAGTACCAGTCATCTGGGTTAATCACCAATTCAACATCTTCTACACTGGTACAATGGGCAAAATCGGCATCACTGAAAACCCATCTGTCGACTGGCCATATTCCGGCCGCTTTGAAACTGTTACTGATGGTCACTATGGAAGCAGCTCTCGAATACGTTTCATTTAGTAAGGCCGTCATATTGTATTGTGACAAACTACTTCCTGGGTTAGTCCTCACCCATTTTTGTACTGCTTGTGTAAAATAGGCTTCCATTGGTTTAAAAACTTACGTCTAAAGGCTGAAGACGATGAGTGGTGTGTCCTGGCAACTGCAGTAAAATAACTCCGTTTTCACGTGCTAGGAGCAGAGCGTCTAAATTTTTGGAGTGGGTGGTGTTACCATCTAATAGTAATAAAACTTTATTTTCTTTAGAACATTTAACGATGCTAATAAAATGTTTTAACCACTCCAAAAAAAGGTCCGTATTTATGTACCCTGTGTCAGAAATCGTTACAATGGCACCTGGTGGTGCACCAACTTTTAGTTCGTTTGCCATACGCTTTTGCTTTAAAATAATCATGGGAGGTACACAACCACCGGCAGCATTTACGCAACAAACAATGGTAGTGTTGACACCACGCTCTCCACTAGAAATACCTCCTACTTGATGTTTTCCTTTTTAGCTACAATTTTCTGATTCTTTTTGGACCATGGAAAAACCACTTTCGTCAACATTATAGATATTCATAGCTGTAAAACTATGTTCATCAATAGTCCTCTCAATGTCAAAAACTCGTAAACATTTTTTTATTGAATCCAGCAGCTCTAGCTAACGAAACCTTCTCTGGCTGCCTCAATGAAAGATAAGGATGACGTTTCATAAAATTATAGTACCATGCTTTTCCGGCCATACCCGTTTCTACATTAAAGTTATTGGGAATTTGATTTCGGTTAGCTAATTGGAAGGCCAGACGGCAAATATCGTTTATGCTGAGTCAAAAAGTTTTCCTCCAACTTTAAAATGTGCTGCGCCAATTCCTGTTCCAATTCAAAGGAAATTGTTGTTGGCCGTCCATGATGATGCACATCGGTATGTGCCTTTTATTAAGACCTTTACATGTCGCCGAAAAGTTGGCTTTGGAATGTTGTATTGTTCGCAACATTTATTAAAACCTAGCTTCTTTTCACTAAAGGCGCTTAAGGCATGTTTCATGTCCTCTTCCGACCATTGATAATATTTTCTTTTTGTTGAAGACATTCTGTTTTCAATTTTCTAAATACTTCTGCAACAATACACATATTTTCAAAACACATTCAAATTTCCCACCGTACACTGAAGTTAGTTCGACAAATCGTACTTGGTACGATATGCCAAACTCTTAGAGGTACGATTTGAAGAACTGTGAGTTATTAGCGATTTTAGGAATAAAACAATATCAATTGCATATTTAAAACCGCTAACAAAGTCTCATTAATAGGTAAGTAGCTGACAAATTCAGCTGTAAAAAGCATATGGGTTTAACTTACCCTTTTAATGACTAAACACTTAGGCACGAAGACACAAAATTGCAGTAAATGGCGTCGCTTTCTTGTTTTGGGAATTACCGCAGAAATATGATATTATCGATAAGTATGAAAACTGTTCACAGTTTAGAGTAAAAAAAGCTTTGAAATGAACCTAGAAGATGGCACACTTTTATGCCCCTAATGTGAAAACCACACGGTGGTACGATTTGCCAACTGATACGATTACACCGACTTTACTCTATAAGTTACAAAAAATCATGGTTCGTTACGTGTAACACACAACATTTTTTCTAGTTTTGAAGAAAACGGAATTAAACCTATTTTGAATTCAAATTCTAATCAATTGTGAGCGATGGTTACCATTTCCAAAATTAATGTCAAAACAATCTGACAAGGAGTAGTAACTTTTCGTATCTATTTACAAAAAAGTGAACTATTTCGACACCTAATTTGTTTACTTAATTTAGCTTTTAAACAAGCAAGGACTGATATCATACTTACTGAGTTTTAAATTAAAAATATTCAAAAACTTGTTTTTTACAATAAATTATTTAAGAAAAAGTTGTATATAATGTTTATTTTCTTTTCCTCAAAATTGTGGGGCTTTTGGTAGGAATAGAAGTGAAGGATCAAATTATGACTTCATGTACTTTAAAGGCCGACGTTTCGGTCAGTTGACCTGAACTTTTTCAAGCCTATAAAGTATTAGTCGCTAAACTAAACTTGATCTCCATATTTAAATTAACACCCTTAATTAAAATCTAGATTTTATATTACTACCACAAATTAAAATTATTAATAAGACAAACTTGTGATATAAAGTAAACAGACGAGTAACAGAAAATGCATATAATTAAATACTGCATGTGCGTGTTATGTACAATAAACAGGTTAAAAAATGTCCTTCATGTTTCCTAACACGCATTCCAAATACAAAAGACATTACAATAATGTTTTAAAATCAATTAAATATTTTTAATAGATACATATGTAAATTTCGTTGAGAATGGTACGCAATAAATTGTTTGTTATAATATATAATAAACGTAAAATTGTTTTCGTTTATTACTTGAGTAAATAATCGAAGCAAAGAGCTTTATGGTGGTTTAAAATCTCTACTTATTGTTTTCTGGATCTTTTCCGGATTAAGGTGGTTCTTTGAATAATTAAATGTTTGTCTACTTTAACGCCATCTATTAAAAAACGATTGTCCTTACTAAGTATTGAACCACCTTAAGATAATTCTCAAAATAAATTGATCAATTGTTTATAGTTGTATAACCTAGGGTCAGATGAAAACCTCTGTATATGAGACACTAGTAAACACAGAATTAGACCTGATGCAAGAATACTAGCTGCAGCAGAAGATATAAAAAAAAAAAACATAATGCTCTTGATAAATCATATTTAATCGCCCCCTTGTTTGATTGTTCATTGTTTAATTTTTCTTGTTTGTTTGTTTGTTGTTGTTCTTGTTTTTATTGTTTAGTGGCAGCAAGTTTACTTTGTTTTAAATGACAGTAGTAGATTGTAATTTTCTTGTAATTTAATTTGAATAAATACTTTTTGTTATAGTACATAGTTTAAGAGATTTACAAATGTTTTATTTTAAAATTCGATCAAGTGGTTTTCAAATTATCTTGTTTGATTTGATTTGGTGAATTTAACGTAATTTAAAAAATACTTCTAATCAAAGTAAAAGGTATAAAACCCGTTCATCTAAAATATCCAAACAAACAAGCTCCGTAGCAGCAGGTTTAAGAACAACAAGTAGTGGTGTGCCACAACGAGTATTTATACCACTTTTTTCTGCGTATTCTTTCTACTATAATTAGATTAAGGGGATTTGCAGAAATTGATGGAATTAATAAAATATTTGTCACCATAGTCACAAGAAAACTGTTTCATTAATTTGGGTGAGGATTTCTTCAAAAATCTCTAATTTTATTGACAGATATGTAAGAGTTCAATTATTTATCACCAACTAAGCATTGGCATAAAAACAATATCGAATCGCCTGCTGTAATTTTGCAAGAAATTGTGCAATAACAAACAAACACCGAGAATCAATCGACAGCTGTTTCTCTCATTTTGGGATACTTCAGCAATGAGAGAACTCGAGTAGAAGTTCTATTCTGCAATATGTGCGGCTGTTAATTTACATCCCAACCATGGGCGCATCATATAGGAAAACCAGATTGTACGACATGTAGTGCGCTCGTGCTAACGTCATACATCCGAAAAGTAAACCATAACTTGGTCGACAGATATGTAAGCAGTTACATGGTCGATTTTTAGTTATGTATGATGAACTAAATTGGCATAAAAACAATATTGAATCGTTTGCTGTAATTTCGCAAGAGATTGTACAATGACAATTAAACACGGAGAATTAACAAACAACGGTTCGTTTCCTTTTAAGTTGACAGCCGCGCAAGTTGTACAATAGTGAACTCGAGTTCTTACACTTCTGAAGAGTCCTTATAGGATGAAACAGCTGTCGGGTGCTTATCGAGTGCTTGTACAATCTCTTGCAAATTTACAGCAGACTAATCGAGATTGATTTTTATGCCTACGCTTAGTTGATTTTGCAACTGCTACGTCTGACGACCATATTGCTTTAGTGCAGATCAGTTTACGGACTTGCTACGTTGCACAAGCACAAGTGGCACTAGATGCCTTGGACAACAAACACCCAAAGCACTTCTATTGTTTAGAATTTGGTTTAGGACACCTTCTAAGTGGAGGTGGAAAAACAATTCAAACAAAACATTGTTGTATAAACACAAAAAAGTTGTCAATGGTTAAAGATTTATTATAGAGCCCTTTTAATAAAGAATTTTCAATTTTACCAACTATCTGGTAAAATTTGTTTTAAAGATAGCTAACATTAATTCTATTTTAAGAATATTTTACAAGAAATGCAAACAAAAATTGAACATTTTAATACACAAAACCCTATAAGAAGTTTTTCTTTGCCGTATTTGTTTTTATTTTACTAAAACTATTTATTATCAAATTTATGTACATTTCAAAACGCATGTAAGCAATAAAACTTGCATTGTGCAATGATAGATCATTAAAAATGTTTTTAATATCACACCACAACACTAATTATACCTTACAAATAACGACAAATAATACATTGTAAAGATGTCAAGAGAGGGCGATGCCGTAGAAAATTAGAATAAATTATTTGACGTCATCTACTCCACAGCAATCCGTGTTCATCCATAGGTAACATTTCCCCACTAGTCCCATATAAGACTGATTATTTTGAACTTTAGAAAATACTTTGAGATCTTCTCAGACTCTGAGATCCTCTCTCACACTAGAGATAATTTTCACTACTACAAGGTTTTTGATTATGTTTATTTGAACTTTTAGAATTTTATTGGTCAAGTCAGAAGATGATATCGGCCAAATAGGCGCCGTCATAATTAATTGCCATATGGGCTCGTTTTATGGCATTTTCATTTATCGGCGAGAACTTTGGGCGACAGATTCTCGCACTCGTATCAAACTTTAAAACCCCACAAGAAAAAATCTGGAACAGTTAAATCCGGGCGATCTTGCGGGCCTGTGCAAACCGACAGAACGAGAGATAAAGCGACCCGAGAACGCTGCCTACAGAATATTAGTTGTGGTTCGCGCAGTGTATACCGTTGCTCCGTCCAGTTGGAACCACATATCCTCCAGTCCTAATTCGTCTAATTGCGGCACAAAAACTTGGTCAATATGACCCTATTAAGGTGCATCCGTTCTCTGTTGTCGCCTGGCCAGCGACGTTTTAAAAAAAAAAAATGGTCCGATGACTCCTCCAGCGTGTACAACGCATTATGCAGTCACTTTGAGTGCGTGTAATGGCTCCTCGTTCCATCGCTCGTGGATTTTCGGTGCCTCAGAGCGATAGTTTTGCTTATTCACGTACCCGCTGAGATGAAAATAAGTCTCATCGCTCATTATGATTTTGGTCGAAAAATCGTCCGCTTCTTCCTCAAGATTGAGGATGGCTTGGGCGTAAGGTTACGCGCGTTTGGCGGTCGGCAGGCAGCAACGGATGCACGGATTGGACCTAGCACTGCCAATAATAATAATAATAATAATAATAATAATAATAATAATAATAATAATAATAATAATAATAATAATAATAATAATAATAATAATAATAATATAAGTTTATTCCAGGAGACCTTGTTACAGGTATAGGAAAAGTCAAATATAATAACTAAAATTAAAATTCATATTCTAAGTATTCATCAACAGTGTAAAATGCATTTGCTTTGTAGTATAATCTTGATTGACTTTAAATACATTTTTAAGGTAAATTTCTTACATAAAGAGGTAGTTTAATTATACAAAACACTACCTTTATAATATGGGTACGACTCATATTGGAAAAAACCAATTACCATGTCTAGTGCGATAATTATGGAGTGGTTTTTGAAACTTAAAACTGGTTATATTAGTTTTAACAAACTTTAAAATTTCATATATGTAAAAATTGAAGGCAACGTTAACAATTTATGTTTAATAAAGATTTGCTTACAGGAGTCTTTAATGCGCATGTTGAAAATGCATCAGAAATGCACGTTTTTGTAATACAAAATTCGATTGCTATTATTCAACCACCCCATAAAATAATAGCATAATATTGATTCAATGTTAGCATAATATAACTATATAGACGTATCTATGTAGAGATATACGAAAAGACGTTTTAATGCATAACAATAGACGCTACTTTTTTTGAAATGTAAGAAATGTGAGGTTTCCATGTTAGTGACATGTCAATATAACAGCCAAGAACTTTACAAAATGTCACTAGGTTTAACGTGTTATTATGTAACCTAATTAGTTTACTACTGTTATAGTAATTACTTTTGTATAAAACTGCATGGAGCAAGTTTAGTTGTGTTCAGAACAAGTTCATTTAAACTAAGATACTTATGGCCGGTTGCACCAACCCGACTTAAACTTAAGCTGCACTTAAAAACAATCATTGCTATGGTTTTAATAATTGTATCTAAGTTTTAAGCTTTACTTAAGTTCAAGTTGATTTGGTGTAACCTGACATAAATAGTTGTTGTATCGTACTTTTTAGGTTATCATACATAACTTTGTCTCTTTTTACACATAATTGTATTAAGTCATCAAGCAAATATGACCTGACGGGAACATGCGCAGATCTTTGACCAAAATTCGCCTTAGGGACGTCCGACTGATGGCTAATTACGTGGCATGTCGTCTGGTCGGTGTTTCCGGCAATAGCTCGACATTCTCGGCAACAGCGGCAGAACGGCCACTCTTGGCAACGTCTTGTGTAGTTCAAGGTTGGTGGCCAAACGGCACAGTGTTTGCGCAGTCGGTGTCGGACGGCAGGGAATCGGCGACGGAATTTGCGATGATTCAACACCACAGACGGGTTGTAACGCAAAAAATAGACACGATTATTTCGCGTTCTTGGGGAGTGTATTGCTCTATGCCTTGTTCACTTGTATTCTAAATTTTTCTATTCCACTAATGTCAAAACAGATTTGACATTGACGGCCATTTGCTAAAATAAGAGCATCTTCCAATAGGGTGATTTCTTTTGGCCCACCTAGTACTTCTTGAGTTCTTCTCATACTTGAAATTATTTCTTAAAATCTTTTTGAAATTAATGTTGTACACTGCATTACCTTTCTTAAAAATTATGACAATTAATGATTTTAAAAAAACTCAACTTCTGGTGTTGGTATAAGAGATAGATCTTTCTCAGGCTTTTTAAAAAGACTTTGCATGCTCAAACAGCAGTTTTGAGATTCAGTTCATAGAGCATTTGATTTTTGTTTTATTCATTCAATATTCTTATTAAACAAACAACTATTTTAAAGTTTATATACACATTTTTTTAAACACCGTTAAATGTTATGTCCAGCAAGAGAGGCGTCCTTCTTAATTGTTATGTATACAGTGTCAAGAACTGTTCTTAATGTTTATAAATATTTTTAACGTGAAAAGGTTAACTTTGGTATACTATGTGGCGTTGCGCCAGTTTAACAAAGAATCTTGATTTTTAAACATTGTTATGCATTAAAAAATGATCTTGATCTGATAAGTGATCAATGTTTTTCTATAATTAATGTTTCTTTTGTTTGTCCAACTACAGCGAGGTCTTTTTGCCCATCAACAGTAGTCCCTACTTTCATACAGTACCTTCAACTACAATTTTACTTGTAATACACAATTTTATTTTCTGTAGTCCTTAGAACTTTTTTTTTATAAAATATAAAACATCGTTGACCTTGATCGCTTCAATTTTTTTAAATTGTAAGAACTCAAGACTCAAATCGAGTGGGATCAGTGTTGACACTTTAACGACTCCTTCCTCAAATTTTGGGGTTTTTATAAGCGTTTACGTACTACTGTTTACAAATAACCCTATCTCATGTACCTTTTCTATTGCCTTCTAGTATCAGAATTTGGAAATATCTCTGTTACTTTATGTATTTTTTACTTTTCTTTTCTAATTTCGCTGCAATTATTGTTAAACTTTTCCTTATGTAATACGGTTTAAATTTTACTATATTTGTTTATCTTGAAAATGTTTCGTCGTTCTAAAATTTTCATAATTAACATCTGCCCTTGACAGGCATTTCTCCTTATGTTTTAAATGCAATAGTTTTATCAATTTTCTACTTTATCTTTACTTATTAGCTAATAAATAGGTTAAGTGCACACCCACTTTCGAATATATAACATAATTTTCAGAGATGAGACCGGAATATAACAGCTCAGGGTGCCTAGATGATAGCAATATGGAAACTTTATGCTAAACCTAAAAGAAAAGTATTTAAATACAGAAACCACATTATAGGGACGTACGGAGAAGAAATTTTAATTGCCAGAGCAAAATTTAGAAAAAATGTGAAAATAGAACGGTAGTAGATGGAGGTTATAAAATTTGAACAAAAATAAAACTAAAGTGTTTTATTTTTTTTAATACCTTCTGGAGTTCCCAGGGTTGTCACATGGGCCTGTACTGTTTTGCTATTTATAAACGATATAAGAGATTGTATCACTAACTGCCAATATTTATTGTATGCGGACGACCTTAAGTTATTTAGAACTGTAAAAATATTTAGGACTGTATTTTGATTCAAAATGATTTAAATGCAATTCAAAATTGGTGTGGTAGACATGATTTGTTCCAGAATATTACTAAATGCAAAGTCATATCATTTTATAGAATTAAATATCCGAATATTGTATCAATAATATTTTTAATTGGAAGGTTAGAAAACTATTAAAGACTTAGGAGTCACATATAGTTACAATTTAAGTTTTTGTACACACATTTGTAACATCGTGAACCATGCCTGGAAAATGTTGGGGTTTATGTTAAGAATTGGTAAAGATTTATTTTTCAGGTGTGTAAAAATTCTATTTTGCTCATTAGTTCGTTCTACGTTAGAGTATTGTTCTCAAATATGGTCCCCTTACATTAAGTATCAGATCGTCGATATTGAAAAAAAATTCAAAATAGATTTTTAAAAGCAATATCTTTTAAGTTAGGGTTTCCAGCATTCAACACTAACAATATTTTAATGCATTTGAACATGTCTACACTAGAAAATAGACGTATAATGGCCGATTTGCTTTTTATATACAAGTTGGTTCATGGGCAGATAGATGTTCTACTCTTGTAGAATCACTTGATTTTGGAACTCAAGTTATCATTGTAATACAAGAAACAATGTTTTGTTCAAATTGGTCATTTAATACTTGGTGTGCCTATTACTCTCCTCTTGTACGAATGATGCGTTATGTCAATGTTTTACAATCTGATCCCCAATTTGATCTGTTTTACTCAAATATTAACGTTTTTCGTATGCAGAGCAAAATCTGTAGTTCATTTTCTTCTCTAGTGGTATAGTTTATTAGCGTAGTAAAGAAAATAATATTAATTATTTGTACCTTACAAATGTTATTTCATTTGTTTTGAAATGGATGTATTTTATGTATAGTTGTATACCTAGTTTATTAGCGTAGTTAGAAAATTATTTATTGTTACCTTGCAATTTTATTTTTATTTCATTTTGTTTAAAAAAGGATGTATTCCGTTTCAGATAATAATCGTAATCGTAATAATCATTGTAAATGTTTATTTTAATTTGGACATTGTAATAAACAATTCTTATTTTTAAGCTATACATACATTCACCCTCAACGTAATTATTTTACGAAAAATAAGTTATGGATGCATCTAGTGCCACCAATTATTTTGTTCAATCATTATTATATTTGACTTATTATACGATCACCAAATGTCTATTAAGTCAACATACGGACTTCATTGTAAATTTTTATTACTCATTCATAGCAATTACCCAACAACTTATCTTTATTGTGTCAGAATACAGTACATACGAAAACCTATTTAATCGTATAATAAATAAATTACTCTATACCTGATAAAATTGAATTATACCGTAAACCTCTACAATTACTTATAATAAAACTAAAACACAAACTATTCTGCATTGGAAGTTCTACAACGATTACAATCTGATAAATTTGTTGATAAAATTTACAAATGTTCTGCTGAGAACACATATAATTCACGTACACATTGACAGGTGCTTAACAAGCCCAACCACGTAGGCACGTTTGCCAATTTCCTTCCTATTTCCATATAAATTATACATAGCCACAATTGAACAGAAAAATAATCAACATATTCTATATTAAAATAAATCCCAGTAGCAAAATTGGAAAAAAATTGTAAATAGCAAAAATGTAGATGATCATAATTTTGATAATTTTTTTGTGAAAAGGAATTTAAATTGTGTTTCATTAGTTGCGGTTTATATCTAATCCAAGTTTTTACACTTTGTTTTTTAAAGAAATCTGAAATTAATTTTTTTCTACAAACGTCAAAAGAAGATAACTTATCGGGTATACCATTTTCGACACTTTTGCGAGGTATCTCCGTTATTTTTAAGGATAGAGGGTTGCAATTTTCGAAACAGCGTGCTACTTACTTGTGAAATTAAAAATAACAGTAGCAAATTTTCATAGTTCTTTTTGTTTTGGAGATACAGGGCGTTCTTTAAAATCTTGTATTTTCAGACACCCCTCGTATCTCTAGCTATCTGATTAATTATCAGAAAAGTCAAAATTGTTCCTTATGTTACTTTTTTCGTAGAATTCAGTGCAGCTTTCAGAATAAGAAAGCGATGTCAGATCAATAATGTACACATGTAAGCAGTTATTTTTGAAAACAAGCTCAAAATTCAAGATTTTCTTAACTTGTATACAAGCCGCGTTAGTAGACTACTGCTAATTTGTTTGAAACAAAAAAGCAAAATGTCAATAACTTTGAGGTGTCAATTTTAATTATTAATAAAATAGTTTCTTCTCAATTTCAAAAAACAAGAAATCAAGCGATCGAGCAGGCCATAGGAGGACAACAACCTTAGCTTCTTCTCAAAAATCGTCTTGTAACCCCTGCCGGATGAGGTCGCACGTTATCCTGTTGGAATATGAAGATGATGGTAAAGTGCCACGGATCCTACCACATTGGCAATGTAACCAGCTGCGTTTAGGTTGCTGTCAATGTAAACCAAGGGTGATGTGCTACTGTAACATATTGCACCCCATATCATCACTCCTTGCGTTCGACAAAAAATGATGAATTTTTATCCATCTGACCCTTGTATCAAACAAAGTGAGCTTGCAAGAAAAATAATGACTCGTCTCTAAGCATAATTTCAAGTCATCCTTGCGTCTTATTCTCTCTTTCGTTGCTTCATTTTAGTCTAGGTAGATGGTAAATTTGTGTCAGAGAAAGACATAAAAGTAAACAATATGAACACAGCCCATAAGATCTTATACAGAGATAAACAATTGAAACTGATATTCTAAGTCCTACATCACTCATCTTCGTACCATTTCTCTTAGCAAAAGTTCGGCCGTTCTCATACCAATAACAAGACAATGTTCAAAAGCAGTTAATTATAAAAATCACAGCTGGCTGTGGTTTATAAAAACGGCAATTTTTTTCATTTTCTAAAAATATATATATATATATATTGTTGATGAAATGTTAAATGCTTCAACATTAAGAATATTTTTTAAGTTTTTAAAATTTTTAGAAGGTTTAGCTTTTAGAATTATTTATTGACCTCCATGGTTATCATGACAACCAACTCTTGCCACATTGCTATTCTTCAAAATTGGTTAATTTCTTTTGTTTCAATTTACATTTAAAAAAAACAATAATTTTGTTATAAATAATAGTAAAACAACAATATTCAAAAACTGGAGTGTTTAATTAATTGAAAATTTAACAGCAACATTTTATGGATAACATTTAACAATAAAATAAATAAATAAAATAACATTTTTAATTAATTAATAAAAGTTCTGTAGGAAAGATATATTTGAAAATTATAATCCGTTTAAGATACAACTGGTTCAAGAATTTTAGATGATTATTTTAACAGAATAGGTAGTCACTACAAAATGTTTCGTTTTAACAAGATGAAGCACCTCCCTACTATGATAGATGGGTTAGAAATTTTCCGAATGCAAATTTTTCAAATTCAGGGATCGGACGTAAAGGATTTATAGAGTGACCTCCAAATCTTACCATATTAGATTTTTTCTTTGGGGTTATCTAAATTCACATGTTTACGTATAACAACCAACATTTTAAAGACATTGACTTGGTTCCAAATTTTACTTGTATAGTTTTTTAAATTTAAGTTAACTTCCTAAGAAGAACATAGGAAAGAGTAGAGGTTTCATTAGTAAATGAATGTTAAGCGCGATAAACGTAGTATTCGGCACATATTAAAACTATATCAAATAGGTGGTAGTGTGTCTGTCTGTCTATTTGTTTGTTACTTATGGCCGCCCAAGCGGGGAATCCTCAAAATTGATTTAAATGACCATAGGCTAGGTCCCATCCCTCACTGACCTCGTTGAGAGGCACTACAACTAAAAGTAGGCTTAAATAAGAATGCGTAACCTGGGCCACGCTAGTTATCACTGTTAGTTAATAATAATCCGTGTCTCCCACGGAGAACTTGACATAGGTGTTTTCTATGTTAAATTCAAAATTAATGCATATCTTTTTTCTGGCACAATTTGTGCACAATGGTAACTTGTTTTATTAGACATATAAATTACAACAAATTTATGTGGTAATGTAAGTGTTTAAACTGTATTTTATTGAAAAAAACAATAACATTTTTATAATTCACGCAAAAAAATCAGGGTTTGATCCCGATTATTGTAATTTTTTTTAATAAAATTATAATCGATGCTCTTGTTAATGGAATTTTTATAAAATAAGTTTATTATTTTTTCAAAATGTCAAATTCACTTTACAAAATTGTATTATAATGATACTAAAGTTATTAATAAAAATACTGCAATCGGAATCGAACCCTAGTTAGAAAACGCAAAAAGATTACTAAGCAACAAATTAACCAAATCGTCGACAAAGGCCGTTCAATAAATGGAAATCCATTTAAGAAGAAGGAATTTATTACCTCAAACTTATATTGTTGCACATTAAAGGTTTAAAAAAAATTACTAACACTATCTCGAGAACCATGAGAGTAATTGTTTTTTAAAACAAAACAAGCAGCTTTTGTTTCAAATTTTTTTACGATAAGAGAAATATTGGACTTTTGAAAACGAAGTTCACAATTATCATCGGATTTTTTTCTCAATGTTTGAGTTTTCTCGTATACTGGAGAATGTGTCATACATCGCTATATGTTTTTTTTATTGATATAACGATGTAGAATATGTTTGGATCGAATCGTCGGCAAATACTATCATTGTAAAGACAGTGTTATATTAGACCTCCACCTGACGAAGATCCTTATAAAAAAAATTGTTTAATCTGGAATTTTATTGTTTGTAAGAGCAAATTGCATATAGACTTGACGCAACGCTGCAAGAAACATAATGCAAATACAAATAAAATATAAAATTTAGATAAAAAAACAAACTTAATTATATGTAACTACAAAAAAATTGTTTACGTTAAAGGGAAAATAAATAATGTTTCCTATTTGAAGATAATTGGTACAAAATGTCACGTTTCGGCACGCTTGTATGCCATAACATCAATTGCAAATTACACAAAATTGTAATTTAAATAATGATTATACAAAAATATTTGTGTAAAATACAAACTAAGAGCATTTTGTTTAAATCATTTCTTAATGTTTATTATTAGTTGTAGATTTTATTAGAAAAGTATACAAAATCTTGAAAATTATGTTACGTATGTTTTTTAGCGTTCTTACTTTTGTAGTTTATTGAGTATTAACAGACGGAACTCCATAAACAATAACTTTATATTAATTGCAAAACAAAATCTGGATGTATTTTTTTTCAAAACTGCTACGCCATCAGATATAAACTAAATTAATTAGCATTATAAATGTAGTTATTAATTTAGTTATTCTCAATAAATATGAGTGAACTTCTTTATTAATATTAGCGTTGTAGCCAACTGTAAAATATTACGTTCACTCCAAGTACATACATAATTTATTGCTTTTTTATTTCAAAGGCAAGAAGTCCTTATGTCATTTTCATTTTTAAATTTAAATGTTAGAACTCATTTTGAACTGAATGAACTTGAAGTTGATGGTTCGTTAGACGTTTACGGAAAATTAGAGATATAATTTTCTGAAAATTTGGTTACTTGCACAGCTGGCCCTGATCTATCGATTTAAAATATTTTCAACGTTGCTACGTTGCCGCTCATATGGAAATGTGGCAACAACTTTGATATTTCAAATGAGACACTCTGTTCATGAAACTCACTCGATCTTCCTCAAATTCAAGTCAGTATAAGTCACTAATTTTAAATGGAACACCCCGTATTTTGTTGACTCATCTGAAAGCTGGAGTAATTATCTTTCATATAATAATAGGGTTTTTATACCCAAGTACAGTATTTTTCGTGTTATTCACACCTTTATAATTTTGAAACATATAAGGTAGATCATTTTATTCATGTGGAGAGGAGCACCCCCAAGAGATCTTAATCTTAATTCGTAAATTCCATTTGTTGTGCCATTTTGTTAGCTATCAATTAACTACTGACAGCTCTTTCGTAAACAGACATATGAAGCGTGCAGTTAGTAGCATTTTTTCTTCCATGGCAATCTTGACTATTAATTTCCGGTAATTTTGAATAGAATTAAGAAGGTCCTTAGAAACCGTGTTAGGGCTACATTTCAGATATGAGCAATGTTTTTCAGAATAAGACCAAATTCTTTTGACAAACTCAAGGAAGAATTACAGGGTGCTCCTCTCTACATGAACAAAATGATCTACCTCGTATGTTTCAAAACTCATAAAGGTGTGAATAACACGAAAAATAACTATAGGGAATCTTATTATTATATGAAGATAATTACTCCAGCTTTCAGATGAGTCATATAAAATTAGTGACTTATACTGACTTTGAATTTGAGGAAGATCAGTGAGTTTCATGAACACCCTTGTACTAGGAGAATGAAATCTGATCAAACTTTCTGCAAAAAAAATATTTAGTGATAAGTTATACAAATTTTCATTACTCTAGGCTGACAAATGGGAAAGATATGGTTTTAAAATGCCGTCTCATTTGTAATTTTTTTTCAGAAAAATTGAATAACTTGGAAACTATCAATTTTTGGTACATAGTACCTCGATAAAAATTCGTCACAAATTCAATGTAGAATCTGAAAATATAATAATATACAGAGTGTCTTATTTAAAATATCACATTTTCATATGAGCGGCAACGTTGCAACGTTGAAAATATTTTAAATCGATAGATCAGGGGCCAGCTGTGCCAGTAACCAAATTTTCAGAAAAAATTCTATGTCTAATTTTCCGTAAACGTCTAACAAACTATCATCGTGACACACCGTTACATTATTGCTATATGAAACCAATTTAGTTTTTTGATAAATAAAATAATTTCCTGTTAGTTTGTAGCAATAGTTTTTATGTTATAATTATCTACATACTGTTCTGATGTACGCTTATGACCCCAGATTAAGTTTAAAAGAGAAAAATTATTTGTGACTTTACAAAAAAATTCTAAAGAAATAAAATTGTTTTTTTATTGTTATGTAAATTTGTATTTGGAATTACAAATGTTAATGTTTTTTAAATCAAAAACTTAAAATAAGAACTAAGCAAAGAAACAACATTTGAAACTCCTTATAACTATTGCGGATTTCTTAAAGCGTCAAGGATGCAACAGGTATCCCTCTTATACTATTTTTACATTATTTGCAAATTGTCCATATACACTATTTATTGCAACACGCTCGGTCCTCACAAATAAAAATCTAAAATAATCAAGTCAGGGGCTCATTCGTTGCTATAAAACAGGACCATGAATGCCAATTCATTTATTTCCAAATATTTGCAACTAGTAGTAATTTGATAAAAACATAATCAAAAAATATTTTAAAAAGACCCACAAAGAGATATTTAAATTTTAACTACAGATTTAGCCATATGCAATTAAGTAAAAAATATTATTCTTTTTCAATTTTTTTGTTAAATCACAAATAATTTTCATCTTGTAAAATCAATCCGGAACCTAAATGTATGTGTTTAAATATATCTGAGTAAGTGTTTACTTAAACACTGTAATTATATTTAAAAATAAATGCTATATTTTAATAGTATATTATGCTACTAGGAGTAGAACGCATTCTTTTTGTGTTGAGCGAAGGTATTGCGGCCGAAGCGCAGCTGAGGCCGCAAAAATACTTTGCGAAACACAAAAATGCATTCGACTCCGTGTACCATATACTATTTTTCCTTCAAGCGTAAAAAAACCAAATTCTTGAAGTAATTGAGGTGGTTTTAGAATGAATAGGCAACAGCGTTAACTCAACTTTACAACTGTCAAACATGACTGTCAAACAACATTATTTTTGTTGTGTGTATTAACACAGGTTTGTAAAAGGAAAATTTTTGTATTAATTTGTAGAGTAAGAAAGAAAGCTATAATTATTTAACAATACAACAATAATAATAATTAACTCTTATTTCAGATGAAAACTTAAAACAAACATTCTTTTGTAGTAACTATATAGTTGAAAAAATACCTATTTCTTATTTATAGTAATATTAAAAGGTACAATTTTGTAATGTCGAGTTAATAATATTTAATCCACTACTTGCTGTTTTAGAACTGACATTGACGTCATTATAGTCGTGATGGATTTCATATTCACTTGACTGGGATATGCTCGATGTTGCGGTGGAAGTACTAGGCCTGTTAAGATCACCTGATGTTGGTAGAGTGTTACCTTCATCGTTACCCTAATATTCTATTGGCAATTTCACGTTTGTTTGAAAGGAGTCTTCGATGTATCCCTCAGCTACATTGTTAGATTTCCATCCACCGTGTCTTTTAGAGTGGTAATGTCTCCACCATTGTCAACTAACAATGTAGCTGAGGTTCGTCGCAGTGTATGACCAGTGTATTCCTCTGGATTAGGTAGTTTTAAAAGTTGCCACTTGTTTTGGTATTCCTGAAATTTTATGTATCCCCATAACGACACGGTGGCATCTACCATTTTGGTATTTTAAAAAGAATCTTGTTATGTTGATGTCATTAGGTCGAAGTGTCATATATTGTCTACATAAATTTAAATAAAAATCTCTAACTATGGTAAATGTCCGTGACTTATTCGTTTTAGTATTAGGAATTTTTACTAGTATTATACGTTCCAGGTCTTCGATATCCTGTATTCTTAAATTGACTAGTTCGTAGCAACGACATGCCCCACTAACTCCGAATATTAATACGATCTAAGAAAATAGTATCTACTTTAGCGATTGAAAAAGTTATATTTGAAATTACCTTCATGGCCAAATATTCATTGTTTGGCGCATTTTGTAAAAAGTTATTAAAATGTTCTTTTAAGAAAACTTTTGCTTTTTTGGTTGATACCCATCAGCTTGGCGCTTCAAGAAGGAAATTAATTTTGCGTATTTTTAAGTTTATGTCATGTTTAATATTTAATTGGCACTTTAGCATGGAATATTGTGCTCATAATGACGAACTTTTCATAGTTTCCGCCAAATGGGAAAAATACGCTAACATAACATTTTCTGTGTAATTGATTATATTATTTTCTTGCGCCCATTTCAAAAATTTATTGTAAGCAAAATCATATATTTTGCACGATTTGTTGGGGATCAAATTTTCAACTAAGGCATCGGCGATTTGTTTTATTTTAGGTGGAGTTCCTTCAATTTGCGACATTTTTAAAAGTTTAAATTTTAAATGGCGTTTCTGCTTAAAAGTGCTAATACCTCTACCGGCAAACTAAGTTACTAATTGAGCGTAAAATAATAATATTATTGTACGCCGTAAAATAATGTAGTCGTTCTATATATTCAATGCGGTATAGTAAAATTCATATTTTAGCACGCTTGAAGAAAATAGTATATTATGATACGAGTTTTATAAGAACATTTTGGCGCACGCACGGGTTTAGGGCACGACGAGCGCAGTGAGGAGTGCTCTAAAGGAGTAAGTGCGACAAAATGCCTTATAAACGAGTATCATATCCTATTAACATTAATCCTCAGCAAATCTCCAATGTAACTATTAATATTTATAATAATTGTACATTTCGTCACATAATTAAAGTAAATCGTTTTGTTTGTTTACTTGTATTTATTAATAAATAATCGACCAAGAAAAATCAAGGTTAGGTAAACTGTACGTAGATTTCTGACATTCAGTGTTAGTGTTACCAACATTAAAAAATATAAGTACACCAGCGCTATAAACATACTCAATTTCTATTAACGCACCTCTTTGAGTGCGGTTATAAGCTTGTAAACGACGTGAAATAGAAAAAGTTATTAAATTGCATGCTACAAATCTGTTATTATGGTCAATAATATACAAAATATGTTATTTCTATTTCGCGTCGTTTACAAAGCTATAACCATCAGTGCAATGCGTTAATAGAAATTCGAGTGCGTTTATACGCAGGTCTACTATATTTTTAATGTTGGTCACTAATACTGAATGTCAGAAATCTACGTACAGTTTACCTAACCTTGATTTTTTCTAGTCGACTATTTGGTTTATAAATACAAATAAACAAACAAAACGATTTAGTTTTGAATTATGTGACGAAAAATGTACAATTATTATAAATATTACATAGCTACATTGGAGTTTTGCTGAGGATTATTGTTAACACCGGCACCAGGTAAAGATTATGGGTCGATACGATATTGTGCTGAGAATTATTTATATTAGGAGCTGTGTGACAGTCGGTGGAAGCAGAGGAACATCCGGGCAAGTTAATATTGGTGGGCTCCGATGAAAGCATTTGAGAAAGCGGAATAATGTTAAATCCGGGACCAGGTAAAAAAATTTCACTTGTTACGATGTTTTGTTGAAAATTATTAGTAGGATTAGTAGTGTGACAATCGGTGGAAGCAGAGGAACGTCCAGGCAGGTTACTATTGGTGGGCTCTGATGAAAGCATTTCAGAAACTTAAAGTTTGTTTTTCAAAGACGCGTCAATATAACTTTCTGCAACCGCAGAGGATTTCCATCCCCGTGGCGCTTAATTGTTAGTAAATCACACCCCTCGATCTGCCAATTGTGTGGCACTGGTTCTCCTAAAACAGTGTCCCGTGAAAAGTTCAGGGTTTGGCAATTTCAAGTATTTGGCGATATCTTTTGAAACTCCTCCCATGATGTTAATCCCAATTGGGCTGTTCACACATTTGCAATTCCGGTAAGTTAAGAAGAATCGCTTATGCGTTGCTGTTAAGAGTCGTAAATTAGCATAATTTTTTATTAAATCGAACCAACTCGGATTGGTTATGGCAAAGACTCTTGGCACGTTATTTTTGTTTTAGGGACAGAAACCATTATTGAATCAACTTTATATTCAATATCGTCTAAACTCATGCTGGTTAGTTCCTCGCGCCTTAAAGCGCCACAGTACCTCATTATTAAGATTATCTGAAATTAACGTTATCTATTCGGAATAAAGCTGTAAATATATATGATACCTACTTTCATTGCCAAGTATTATTGATCATTCGCTTCCTTGATAAATTTGCTAATATCTTCTTCTTCCAGGATTTTGATTTTTTTGGAGTGTAACCTTCAGAAGAAAGTTTTAAAAAAGCTTGCAACTTACTGTATTTCGAAATGTCAATATTTTTGTTTATGCTTAAAAACAAGATCTAAGCATAGAATAAATTGTCCACATTGTCGAAAGCATATAGTTTTTCTTTGTAACTCAAAGTAAACTAATAAAACGTTCTCGAACATACTTGTATTTTATTGGCAACTTACTATTCGTCAAAATTTTATATTGTTTTTCGTATTTAGCCTAGACTTACTAGGCAGTAAATTGCCAACAGTATTGCAAACAATTTCTAGTATTTCTGGAGAGTACACGAAATCTATCATCAGAACTCATTTTTAATAAATTTAATTATATTAAATTTTTGAATTCTAAAATCATAGCTAGTTACTGCCAACTGTCACAAAAGTCTCTAAATATCTCAATTGTAAGTTTTCCATTAAAATGAATTGTGAAAGGCGCAGAGTAGAAGGAAATTCTAATTATATTTTAATATTTTATTAATGCTTTTATAGGAAACCATTTCAGTCTATGTGATAACATTGTTTTGATACTGTACTACACACGCAATAAACACACATGCATTCGAAGTTGCGAATTCTGCTGATGAATGGATGATTTAATGGAAACTTATATCCTAAGTCTGTTTCAACACCACATATTCATATTTTGTATTTCCAGTGATCACCGTAAACCGAACGAACAAATTATCAATGTATTACATGGTAACTTATGAACGAAGTGCTATATGTTTTACTGGATTCTAAAATCATAGAAATCGTAATCAAATTAAGTACAATGGAAAGTTGCCAACTACTTTCTTATAACTTTAGCAAACACAATACGAGGAGTTTCTTTTGCAACAACCACAACATTTCTTGTTTATTGCGATTAGAGTTGCCAGGCATTTCCGATTAATTGGTGATTCTCACCGACTTTTTAAGCCGCAGGATAAAATGTCACATTAGCCTCTCAGGATATCAAAAAATTTAAGTCTTCGAAATTTTTTTGTTGTGGATACTCTGTAATTTTAAAAGATTTCTGGTCCACCATACATAGCAGAAACCAAAAATTAATTTACAATATTTAAATTGATGTTTAATGTTGTTTTTTATAATGTCTGCGTTTTGTTTTTGGCTATTGTTCCATTTAATAAAAACTAATCTTCATATTTCACTTTATATTATACTATAAATTAGTAGACAGTATATAGAAACCGATGAATTAGAGTCGAGGAAAAAGATTCTTGTAAGAGTGGGATGCTCTTATTTCCCTTGAATGAACTTATAGCACCCAATTATAAGAAATGCTTAGATGTTTAAACGCAAAATCGTTAATTTCTGGCGGAATTTTAAATACTGTATAAATTTACATTCAAAGTTCCATAATCTGACAGTTTGTATTGCCAGCCACAAAATTAAAAAATATCGACATGAATTTTTTATTTCAAAATATTTTATTTATTTTGTAAAAAGAGGCGCAAAATAGAAAAAATATTGTATATACTCGTTTTTATAAGGCATTTTGTCGCACTTACTCCTTTAAGGGCACTCTTCGCTGCGCTCGTCATGCCCTAAACCCGTGCGTCCGCCAAATGCTTCTTATAAAACTCGTATCATAGTATACTATTGTTACCTTATTTATCCTACAACATTTGTATGTTTTAAAACATGATAAAATCAAATTTATAATGCATTGCAAAATGATTGCGATCCGAATTGTTTTTATGGACTTTAAAATTCTCTAAACAAGCGTTTTGCGCAGAACTCCACATTGTTCCGTTTCCAACCAACGTGTAAAATAGTGTCGAAAGTAAACTGTATAAAAAAATACAATACAATTTTGGAGATATTCTTGAAACCAGGAGACAGGCCGGTCACCAGACATTATTTTGTTTTGCTCTATTAAAAACGTGCTAACTCTAATTCGTGAGAAAAAGGAAAAAAAGTGTAACAATTTTCGGTTTTATAAGATGTGGAATAAAAATTTTTTTTTTGATCATTACAAGATCAATCTTTTATCTTTTGACTTCTCCAAATATACAAAGGCAAAAACAATGTCTGGTGATGGTGGTCAATAAATCCAACAAAAAAAAAAAACCATTTTTGGAAATTACCAAAAAAAAATGACGCTTGTCTTTGCTTTTATTAATTAATCGTTTTTATTGTTTATTGTTAGGTAAAAATAGTTTACATGGATTTAGCTATTGTTATTTTGATTAATGTCATTTGACAAAACTGGAAGAAATGCGACATTTAAATTAGCTGTTTTCAATTCACCTCACCTCAGTTAATTATTAAAAGATTGTAATTTGTTGTTTTGAATTTCAACTAATCAGGAGGAAACTGAGATACGTGAGGAACTCAATTAATTTTGTAATTTGATTAATCTTGTCAAAAATTGTTTGATTGTTGCTAAAATATGTGCAGATAATTCACTTAAATTAAAATTGCCATAGGCGGGTTATCAAAATTTATTTTTATAAAATTCTACAATTCCGGTCCTGTCTTTTGAAAAGTGAAATTCATTAAAAAAACAACAAAACTAATTGATGTAAGAGAACGTAGAGCAAGCCTAAAATAAAAAAATTAGTTAAATTCCCCTTAGAATAATTATGTCGTTTTGTGATAACCGTCATTTTCTCTCCGATCACAATTAAGCATGGTGAGAAGTTTTTTATTCCAAATTTTTATAAATCAATATTTATAAAATTGTCGGGTATGTGTTGATAGTTTTCTTAAGTATTTATTTTAATGATGTCACATATAAATCAAATTGCGTACTAAATGTACCACATGTAGATTGTAGATAGTAGACTTTAATTTGAATGCGGTTATCAAAACAACAACCTTGTTTTGTGATGACAGTATCAACTCGATTGTGCATTTAACATTATAATAAACTCATTACGATTTTCTTTCAACGTTCTCCTTCTTCAAGTCGCATATCTGTTACCGGGCGTTGAGCACCCCCACGGATGTGTATGAGACCTACAGTTTAACCCCGAATCCAAACGGTTTAAAGTTGAGAGTTTTACTAGACAAGTACATATACTCCTCACTGGTTTGCCATTACCTTGCAAGAGAGTACGGCCAAAAATTTGATATTGGCACCGAAATCGAACTCAAGGTGCCGCTTTTGCCAGCTGACGCACTTAACTGCAGAGCTGCAACTGCACTTTTCTAGTCATTATTTATTTATGTAAATTGTATACATGGACTTATAATTTGGTTTTGTTGATTTTCGAGGGGTTTTTGTTTTTTAACAACCGATTAGTTTATTTTAACATTAAGTAAAATTAGTAGCGCCTATTTTAGATTTTTGTCACGCACTCTTTGTAATAATATTCTTATTTGTTGCGGCAATATTAACCATTTTTGTTTTTTTTCTATTATTAAATTACCACGGAAA